>LOEQ01009132.1:6201-27174 GCA_001685075.1 Bramus lutescens | reverse complement strand
GAGAGAGAGAGAGAGAGAGAGAGAGAGAGGAATGCATGGATTTCCCTGGAAAAGGAAAATAGAAGAGATGGCCTGGGTAAACGGGGGCTGAAAGGGAGTGGGGAGATAGGAATTTGAGGGCACAGGTTGAGTGGGCTGGGCACTGGAGGTGAGTTGGGGATACAACTGAGGGTGAGAAAAACAAAAGAGAAGTTTTGATGGACCATTTTGGGGTTATATAGAAACTCCCAGGAATTCACAAAGATGACCTCAGCTAAGACTTCTAGTAATAATGGAGAGGATGCCTAAATTGGCCATCTACTATAATCAGTGTAGTGACTACCCTGATTGTCATCAGAGAACCTTTATCCAGTAACTGATGGAAGTTGATGCGGAGATCCACCAAGAACTGATCAGAGTTCCACGGATTCCTCCTGAGGAAAGGGAGGAGGGTTTGTAGAAGTCAGGAGGTCAAGGTCATGATGGAGGAACCTGCACAGACAGCTGACCTGAGCTCTTGGGAGCACATGGACTCTGCTCCAGCCGCTAGGGATCTTGCATGGTACCGACCTAGGCTCTCTGCATGTATGTGACAATTGTATAGCTTGGTCTGTTTGTAAGGCTCCTATCAGTGAGATCAGGACCTATCGATGGTGCTTGACTGGCTTTTGGGAACCTGTCCTCTATGGTGTATTACCTTGCCCCACTCTTGATGCAAAGAGAGGAGCTTGGTCCCACCTCCACCTCTATGCTTTGTCCAAGCCATGGGAGGCCTGCCCCTTTCTGAATGAGGATTGAATGGAGGAGGAGGGGGGAGATGGCAGTTGATGAAGGAGGGAATGGGAGAAGAGGAAGGTGGGGGAACTTATGGGTATATAAAATAAATGAAAAATATTAACTAAATAAAATAAATTTAAAAGAGAAAGAAAGGGAGGGAGAGAGAGAGAGAGAGAGAAAGAAAGAAAGAGAGAGAAAGTATAATTTCTAAGCTGATTGGAATATGGCCAAACTCATAGAATCAAAATTTATAATTTTCCCCATGTTACTTTTAGTTCTCTAGCAAAACAGAATGTGGGATTCTATGGTTTCCTTTCTGAATATTATTCTTCTTTGTTGCTGTTTTATTTGATAACTGTATTCTGAAACTTTAGATCGCAACAAATAACTACTATTATTAAAACACAAACCATATTTGCTAGTCAGAATATGCATCTATCACATGAACTAACTTATATTTTAATGAAGAGTGCATTTTTTTCTGAAAACAAATTTCTAAATAAGAAGAGAAAGGGAAAGAATGCCTTCACAGCACTAACTTTTTGGAGGAAACCACTCTAGCAGTATGAAGACAGGAGAGCCTGTTTCTCTAATAACAGACTAGGCCTGCTACCTTCTCATAGAAATGAAAACAAAAAATAAATAAATAAAAACAAAATGTCAGTGCACAACATTTACTTGATGAGTTCAGATTCATCTTGAGACAGACAAGTGGCTGGCATATGTATCAGGATCTAATCATGCAGCTCAATGACCTGCATCTACCCGTCTACCACTGGAGAGTGAAATTTGCCCATAACTATAACTAATGGCTAAATTGAAGCCCAAGTCAATCCATCATCTTTTTAACATCTTTTCACTCATGGTGACATAAAAATTATTAGGCAGATAATGTCCAACTCCTCTAAGACTCCTGCACTACATCGTATCATTTTATTTAGTGATAAAAACTTGTTCATACATCAATCATTCCCCTGCATCCTACATCTTTCTTTTTGTATTTTTTCTAAGTTTCAGATAATATTCACATTTCAGGGAGTCAGAAGAAAATAAATTCAAATCTTAACCTGGAACCTCTTGCTTACTTTCCACAGGAGAATGTACCAGACCAAAGAATTTTATTTCTGTCTCTCAAGTGTTCTTTATGAATGTGACCTCACAACTTCAGACTGGTTTCTCAGCTGCCTTCTGATACTCTAATATGTTGGACTACTTGCAGGCAGATCAGTATTGTTATAACATATGTTATGGCATCCAGGACTTTACATTGTATGACTATAGTGAACATACTTTACCAAAGATGGTTTCTGTAAATCATTGCCTTTAATGATGTTGGAGCTCAAGCCTGCTTTGAAAATGTGAGAAGTGTGTGAATTATATTTCCTGAGGAAATAGAGACACACACACATTTGTAAGTGTGTATGCATTATACATACATGTATAAGCCCTCTAATTTTATCAGTTAATAATAATTGCCGTGTATTAACAAGTTCAATCTTTAGTAGATTCTATAGATTGTTCAGAATACCATATTGATGCAGTCTCCTTCAAGCTGGATTCTATATTTTGATTTTACTTAATCCAGCCACTAATGACATAAAGGATTATGTGCCTCTAGATTAGCTAAAATAAACTATTATGCCAAGTTTGATGATATTGGTAAGGTTTCTTAGCAGTACAGACACTAAAGAGTCAAGACCTACAAAAACAAATGGCAGATGGGACTGCTCTTGGCATAAGAACACCAGAAGTCTTTTGGTGGTGTGGATCCAATTCTCTTCAAGCGAAAGTTCAAGGTGCTGGGCATCTATCATGAGGATCTGGGTCTTCTTGATCAAGGGTACTACCATGACCTAATCCTGGCAAAACAGCATAAATTTCTTTCTGCAGTTGGAAAAGATTATAAGTAGCATTTGGAAATTTAAAGTAGAAAATTACAGCAGCCTCAGGAAGTATTACTTAAGCCCGCTTGTCTCCACCTTTTGAACAAACTCTGATGGGTAACAGAATTTGCCATTGAGTATGACTGTAGAGGGGGTCAATATTTATAGACAAGTTCTTTAGCTAGATTGTATAATATATGGTGATCTTCTGAGTTGTGCTGCTACCACAAAAATTCATACTCTAGGGATTTATTAAAGGACAAGTAGGAAGGTTCTAGAATAAGGCCCTCCCTAGACTGGTTTCCTGACAAGGTCCTTTTTTGCTACATCTTAACATAATGAAAGCCAGGACAGCAGACAAACTGTAATACATTTATCAGAAGTGACTCAATCCCTTTCAATATAGATACTCCTTATGGCATAATCACCTCAAAAAGTTCTTATTTATAAATATGCTACCACATTAGGGTCATATTTCAGGAGAGAAAGAGTTAAACTATAGAGTTCTGCCCCTGATGATCCACTATTCAAAGTTATGAACTTGGTTTTAGATATGGATTAGAATAATTTATTTACAATTTGCATCTTGCTCTGTTGTTCACTTGAGGACAACCAGTTTTAATGTTTATGTTGACACAATCCTATTTGTCTATTTTGACTTTAGTTCCATGAGATTTGGGAGTGTGACCTAAAAATCTTTCTATTTTTCATTACTATTTTTTATTATTTAAAACAATTCTCAAATTTAAAGGTACTTTGATCGTATTCTTTCCATCACTCAAGTCCCTCTCCACCCTCTCCACCCAGTCAATTACTTTAAGTTCTTTCTCAAAGATCAAGCCAAAAATCAAACCCTACAAAAATAAAATCCCTAAACCCAGTAAATATAACACAGCCACCCCCCCAAAAGGAAGAAAAACATAACCAATTAAAAGCACACAAAGATATTGTGTAGTCCATCATCTGTTGGTCAAGGACTCCTCAATGCAAGACAAGTCCTGGGGTGACTGACATACCTAGTGTCATTTTATTGAAATGAAAAAGCAATTGGTTTGGGAGAATTGTCTGTATTCTGTCAATAATGTTTTAAATAAATGCTGATTGGCCAGGCAGGAAGTATAGGTGAGAAAACCAGACAGGAAGTAGAAATGTTGCAATGAGAACAGGAGAATTCTGGGAANTAATATAAGCTACAAGAGCTAATAAGTAGCCTGACCTAATGGGCCAATCAGTTTATAACTTATAGAGATCTCTGTGTGATTTTTCTTTGGGGCTAAACAGCTGTGGGAACCTGGCAGGACAAAAAACCCTACAAGCCAGGCCTTCATGATACAAGCAATCCTCCATCTCCCAGCAAATATAAATTATACAGTTTGACACTTAACCCTCACCTTAGTGTCTAGGTCCTCATTCATTCACTCATTCATTCATTCATTTTAAAATATAAGAAAATAAGATATATTAAACAAAACAAAAGCCATCACATCAAAGTTGGACAAAACAAAGCAACAGAAGAAAAAGAGTCCAATAGAAGGCACATGACCCACTCATTCATACTCTCAGGAATACCGTAAAAACACTAAACTGGAAGCCATAATATAAATGCAAAGAGGAACTTGTATAAACCTTTAAAGGCCCTGTGCATGCTGCTTCAAGTTATGTGAGCTCGTGAGTTTTGATCATATTGATTTAGAGCACCCTGTTTTCTTGGGGTCCTCAATCCCTTCTGGCTCTTATATTCTTTCTGCCTCTTCATCCATGGGGTTCCCTGAGGTCTGAAGGGAGGGATTTGATGGAGACACACCATTTAGCAATAACTGTTCCAAGGTCTCTCATTCTCTGCATAATGTCTGGATGAATCCATATTTGTTCCCTTGTAATGCAGGAGGAAGCTTCTCTGATGATAGTCGAAAAGGGCACTGATATATGAGCATAACTAAATACCTTTAGGAGTCATTTTATTACTGCATTGTTTTTTAAGATGGACCTTACTTGGTTTTGTCCTAGGTCTCTGGGTTATCTAGTCTCAGGTTCTTGGTCACCCAAGAAGTGTCAGTATTGGACTGGGCCTTAAGTTGAATCAGCTGATGGCTGATTACCTCAACCGCTTTGCGTCAAGACCATCTTCAACAAAGATACGACTAACCAGGGTAGGGGCATTGGGATCAGAAGAGTTAGTAAATGGCATGAAGACTCAAGTGAAAATAATAAAACAGAAAACATAGGATAGTACCGGGAGGGAGTTCCATTGAACACAGAAATTCTCCTGCATTTAGTTTTCCATACATTTTTATACCTTGATATGACAGGGGGAGAAGACAAAAGACTGATTTAACAGATACAAAGGACAAGTAGAACAGTTACTGCTCCAATACTTGAGCCATCAAGCCATTAATCCATGAGAAGAGCATTCTGTTGTTTAAGCAGTGAATGCATGCTAGACCAAGTATCCTGAAGGCAGCCAGTCCCTAGGTCAAACCTGCTATTTCAAAAGAAGAAGCAAAAGTATGCTTGAATATCTATACCATGGGACAGGGTGGAGTGGATCTACCTGTATGGGCCATCTTAATGTCAAAAAGACCACGGAACCACACCCTAGGTTAGGAGATGTAGCCACACTTGCTGTCAACATATTTGAGCAAGCTAAAACTCTCTGACCTTCAGACGAGGTAGAAATAGTTTCTCATTTTGGGGTCTCCACAGCTTTGTGCCACCATCACCACAGCATACCTTGCAGAAAGTACACTATTGTAGCTGAAGGGTTTGTGACCAGCTTGGTGTTTACATTTCTCTTTTGAGAGCATGCAGATTACCTTCCTGTACCAAAGACACTGGACCACAGAGCTGAAGGTTCTAGGTAGGTACCAGCTTGCCAACTCCACGTTCAGTGAGCTGTATAGGTATTGTCTGCAGCAATGGTGCTTTGCTGTCAGTTTGAGGGGAACAACCTAGTCTCAGGAACAGCCTAGGTTGTCTGGGATTCCCTTGGGACCCCTTTGGCCAATTCAATTAGATGTAACCCAAACCTAGTGCTGGAAGCTGCATTGGATGACAATAGACAGCAGGTTGGATGTGGTAAAACTTCTTAACTACATCAGTGCCTTGTTGGTTTGCCCCTTTCCTTTTCTGTGGCACTTTTATAGTTTGAAGCTATATATTTGAGTCTCTAGTCCATTTTTAATAGATATTTGTTCTGGTATGAGACTAAGAAGACCTAGTTCGTTTCTTGTTGCATATTACACTAAATTTATTTAGCTTAGCACTGTGTTATTCTGGTTTTATTTCTAATTTTTGGTATAATAAACATTAATGTAGTTTATCGAACTGATATTGGTAGGAGCTTATCACAGCCCATTCACCATGGGTGGCTCCAGGGCTCATCTATTCTATAAGACTGGCCACTCAATTTGATAGATCAGTTCCATTACAGTACTTGCTACAAACGTTTTTATGTTCTGTAGTTATCTATATGATAAATTTCTAAGAGTGAAATTGCTGGTTAAATCTATTCTTAACCACAGAAACTTTAAATTAGTTTTAATGCTTAGTAGAAATAGTAATTCTTCATTGCATTTTATGTAAATTCATTTAAATCTTTGCCTATGTTAATATTAAATTAGAATTAGATTTTTAGTTATAATTAATACCGCATATTATGACAAATCTGTCAAAATTAATAAATAAAACTTGACATATATAGAGCTTTGTGATATTGAATCATTTCAAAATCATAACATGAGTGTAATTTACAGGATGCCTTAAAATTCCTTAAATTCTATGCAAATTTCAATATTTCTTCTTAAGTTCATCTTGTACTTTTAGTTTCAAGCCTATTTTGTAGCTTTTGCTAATCAAATGTGATCTATGGCATTGTCTAATTACAGTAAAGGTGTCAACCACAGAGAGGATATATGGAATTAAGTTCTAACAAAATTTTTAGTGGAAGGATGGAAAGCATTTTCAGGATTTATCCATGAAAGTTGCCCACATAATCCTGCATATTCTTTCTGTCCGAGAAGTCCCTTTCAGCCAGCCTTGTGTGGAAGCTAATGTAGACGTGAGACTACAGTGGGGCTGTCAGCACTCTACTGAGATGGAAGGCGTAGACGTAGTCCCAAGACGACCACGGGAACAGTGCAGACAAGAGTGGAAGACTAAGGGCCAGGCAGGGGACAGAATGGGACAACACAATCCATCCCTGCTTGTCCAGAAACAGTGGATTTGGGATGCCAGAAATGCCTTAGTGTGTAGAACTATGTTTTCCAGCCTAATCTTCCACTAATATATGAATAAAAATGGCATTTCCTTTACCAGTAGTCACTAATCTTTTTATTTAATTGTATTAGCTAGTACTTCACAATTGTCATGGAAAAGATGAAAGATAGAAAATAAATAGATCTTATATGTACAACCGTGACGTCGATGTTACAGCCATTTGATTCTTAAAATTTTATGTGATTTTTAGACTACTGAGTAAATAATAAAGAAAAAACTCTACTCCAGATTAGTTGATATTTTATGACCACAAATTTTTGTAACATAAAAATGACAGTAATTTTAAATATTTAATCACCTAGTTCTCTGTTGGTCATTATAACGACTATGCAATATTCTCTAATTCACAGACATAAAATTTACCAGCTTAAGCTCAATTTGAGTTTTATATTTTGATCTCAAAATCACATTTCTTTCTTTTATTTTATGGCAGGTTCTCTTTCTCTGTGGTGGCTGAAACATCAGTGAGACTTTTGAAATATTATTTGGTAAACTAACATCTGACTTTAACCTGTGCTTTTCAAGAGACAGTAGAGCAACTTCAGTCAGCCTTGGGTTACGACAGCATGGTTAGGGTGCTTGGTGAAGTTTATTAGTTCATATAGCCCAGTGCCCCAATGTCTCCTAAAGCAATGATCGCACCCTCTTTAGTTTCTATGGTCAGTATCCTCCATATTTTTATACCCTTATAATTAATATTTCTATCTAGCCCATTGAAAAGATTGCATCTATATTACTTATAAATGTTGAACTTAACTTGTTTCTAGACAAACTTACAATTTATTTCTTTTCTTTTCTTAATATGATAGTATTTTGTTCAACTTCAACCAAATTTATTCTAAAAAATTTATATGGAAAGGGCTGAATGTAAATCATATTTTTGCTTATTTATTTTCCTTTGAAATATTCCATTTATTAAAGGAAATGTCAAGAAAAGTTTTTTCTTCACGTACTACTATCCACTCCCTACTTATCAGCAATTAAAAGAAATGACCTGACGGTTTTCTATACAGAACTCAAGGGGTTTTTTGTTTGTTTTGTTTTTCAAAATTTACTGAATATGGGCTGGGAATAAACCACCTGGTGAGTCCTAGAACAAATAATGAATATTTCTCTTTTTCTTTTATGCTAAAGTACAGCAGGTTCCTGCAGCTCAGAAAAACTGAAATTATCTTTACAATCAAGCCATCAATATATTCATAGTATTCATCCATTGCTTTAAGTTCCTTCCTGCAGTGAAGATGGACTGTGTTTGTGTCTAAGCAGGAGACAGAAGGAAAGAGGCTTGCCTGTGTCTCTGCCTACTTTTTTCTTCTATAGCTTTATTACTTTGCAATCATAAAAAACATCCCACAGTGTTTATGATTTATGAGCGTTTCAGAGTCTGTCTAAGATAAAATCACTTTAAAGTATTTAATTCTTATATAACTTCAAAGAAGCAATAAGGCAGACGTAGACAGCATTATAAAGATGTTTGGGGCTTTAACTAGGGCAGCACAGAGGAAAAAGTCTTAGATTGATCATTTGTACTGCTAAAAAAAATGAGCATAAAATAATTAAACACTCAATTCAAAGAAGCAGAAATCCGGACGGGAATACAGGTGAGGGGGTACGAGTCTGTGAGTTGACACACACTTACTCATACACTCCTGCACAGGTGCACAGGCACGCACGCACGCGCGCGCACACACACACACACACACANACGCACGCACGCGCGCGCGCGCGCGCACACACACACACACACACACACACACACCAAGTATAAATAAAACAATGGGATGAGCCCATGAAAATTTGATGAAAGAAATAAAATACAAATGATACCTTAAACTGTTTGTAACCAGTACAAAGAGCCAAATGTCAATTGTTTGCTGCCAAAACCTACTGTAAAATAGATAAGCCATTAGTTTAACTAATTAAGAGAAAGGCCAAAGGCACAAACACCCAATTGAAAGGGAGAAACGCTGGGATCCATAAAGAATCTAAAATTTCTCAACAGTTCATTCAGGATGGATATGAGAAGATAGGGCTGAGGGTACAAAGAAGAAAATGATGACCTGAACGGGACCCTAAATGGCGAGATTCTCTAATTTGCAACCATCAAATGACAGAAAACGTGTGCTGTGCTTAGTTCTGACTTTTGCCTTCAGTGTTCAGCATTGTTACCTTTTCACCTCGAAAGCCAAACAAAATTGAACCACAGAGTAAAAATGGGGGCTGCCTGTTAAGCAGGCATGTTTAATGACTTGTATTCAAATGACTAATAAAGTTTCACATTAGTAAGTGTAGTGAGTCAAAACCCACTTCCATAGTTAATCTCCAAATAAAATTGTTAATGTTCTATTTTCATTCATGTAATTTCTGGGTAACTAATTGCTTTCCTGTATTATCATTTCCTAGCCTGCTTAATAAAAAAAAAAAAAGAAACAAGAAAAAGAAATTGTCACTGATGCTTGAAGACATTGGAGAGGACTTCCCACTATGTGCGACCTTTGGAGAGATGCTTGCTTATTTAAGATCTGTACATTACCTTTTATACATTATCAGGAGTAGTCAAAAATGCCAAGGAATGATCCATCTTTGTACAATACTGGAAACCCATACTAAGAATAGTAGAGATAAAATAGACAAAGAGCACTAATGCTTATTAAGAGAGATGTGAATACCAATAAATTTATTTGATCATGAACTGAAAAAAATGGGGGCTGCCAACTGCTGAAGTCAAAGCATTCATCTTCCAAAACATATGAGAGACACGGGATTCAACCAAAAGAAATTAAAAGCAAACACTGAATTGATCTTGGGCGAAGCCAGCCTCTTCAAGCTGCGTACAGATTGAATGCCCTTTGATGTGCTAAGTCGCCTTAAAAAGAGAAACTCATAGATTCATGGAAAACAGAGCTTGCAACAGGCAGCTAAAGGCACACACCAGAAACGCTTCCTGCGCCGCGTCCCCCAGCTGCCCCTGGTCTCAGAAGTTGAGGAGCGGCGTTGTCGGTTTGTGTGGATGAGTTTCTGCCTACAGTGTAGCCAGAAATACTCCCCAGCTGAGTGCTCGAGCCATCTAGAAGTAAGTCCATAAAAATACTAAGTCTCCATTTTAAAGTCTATAGTTTTGTTTTAAAAATAAATACGAAACCCGTCTCTCAATTTTCACACAAGATTGTTTGAACGCATTTTCATATTACATATGCATAATGACAACGCTAGTCTTTACCATCTACTCACCCCAGAACAAATAGGTTAGAAACAATACAGACGCTATCACTTCCTCCTCCTCTACCGTTACAGGAACTTACCTTCGTCAAATATAACTTATGTCTGAAGTTTAAATTTCAGTAAACTTCTTGAGTTTAAATATAAACTTCTTCAAACTTGACAAATATTCGACAAAAGGCAGTGCCAAGCTGCCTCACTGATGGGATTTGATGTGAGCCGTCTCGCACTGGCTGTGTGTGGACTGATGGCGGTGCTCTTGTGGAAGGTTGCGGAACCTTCACAGGGTGGAGTTGGCTGAGGAAAATGGATCACTAGGCTTGAGGTTTCATAGGCAGACCCCCTTTTTAATTCCTGGAATTCCTTCTCTGTGATTCCTGATGGGGTTCTGAGAGACCAACAGGCTTCTATGTATTCCCTGTCAGGATAGACTCTACCCGAGGAGTCTTAGCAGAACCAACCCTTCCTTCCTTAATTTGTTCATTACCAAGTGTTTGTTCGCAACAATGAACCCAGCAACTAATGGACTCAAGGGTTAAAACCGTGGTATAATAAAATAATGCTTCTTTCATTTACTAAATTAAGTAGTCAACCTCAATAATAATCTAAAAATAGCTTTTCATATTTCATGTCTTAATGAGAAAAAGACTTTATAACTTTCCTAATATAATGGAAATTATCCTTTCTGAGTGGGCTTCAACACAGGATAATTATTTTTAACGAATACCTAAATTTTCAAAGTGATAAGTAGAAAAAGTTTCATGTTTAATCACACACTTCTTATAATGGAAATAATTTCTTTTACTTAGTTCAGATGTTAATAGCAAAATTTTGTCTTCCAGTTGTTAGATTTTCAACAGGAAGAAAAACAAGACATTTCAAGTCTTTGGAAGAATCAGCTGAGCTCTGAATTCCAGGATATTCTCTTTCCTTCCTAGGATAAAAACGTGTTTCTAAACTTCAAAAACAATCCATAAGTAAGCGAAGAGGGAGGTCATACAAGAAAAATAACTTCTTTTGATTGTATATTTTTTCTGTTTAAAGCAATGATAAAGAGATGATACCTTATTTATATGTTTTTAATCAAATGAATTATGCAAAGTATTTTAGTTTTAATAGGTTAAAATTACAGAGAGGCTTCTAATTCGGTCACTGGTTTATTCAGATTTTTGCATGCAAATGTGAGAACCTATCAGTGTACTTACACAGAGGGAAACTATTTTTTTTGTTGTTGTTTCCAAGCTTTTAGGAAGAGCTCAGCTAGTGTGTGCTGTTTACAGTTGAAGGTGAAAGAAATTGCCATACTGAATCTTGGATCCCTACACAGCTGTCCTTATGAATAAGTTTGTAGAAGTTCTCCATTAACCTACCTATTAGGAGGCAACTGGGGAGCCATCTGGGTTCCACTCACCCTTTACCTTCCCATCTTTTTAACTAAGCCTCTTGTTTTCACTTGATATCCTTAGATAACCCCAGTTAACCCCAATTTTCAGTTCATGGTGTGACGTAAAACTGGAGCAACTGTGGAAATTTTGTCATTGTTTAAATTGAATTCGCTCTGTAAATACTGGCAAAAGTTTTCCTTTTCTGAATGTTAAATTTCCAAGAGGAAAAAAAAAGTCAAGAACTTTATTTCCATTTTTGTGTTTTTGTTCTTTTGTGACAAGCAAAGCTTGTAAGTAACCTATCAACGTGAGGAGCCTTGCTCACCTTCACCGCGCACTCTCCCCAGACACAGAAAAGTATCAAAGCTGACAGCTGGCTGAGGTATACACTTCCTCCCAAGAGGCAGTACCCTGACCCTATTGTGTTTGTATACTAGATGCCTTGCAGAGTGAATTTCCCATAAAGCACATCATGATATTAAAACACAAACTCACCCTCATGTGATACAATCTACAATAAGGCAATTGAATCAGCCATATGGTGGGCTTGTAACTTATGTTTGGCACTGTTGAAATAAGCCCCATTGACTGAAGTGTGTGACTTCTGCAGCTTCTATGAAAACTAAGCAAAGGGTTTTAGAAGAATTTTACCTAGTGATTCAAATTGAGTGGTAATGACAGATGAGTTTATTTCTTTAAGTGACTCTATTTTAATGACCGGTGCTGGGGGCCAATCTTGGGAATCTGTGCATGCTGATCAAGCAGTCTCCTTCTGAGCTATATTCCAACCCTTGGTTATTTCTCAATAATCTTTAGCAACTTACACAAGTAACCGCTCAATCAAAGTTTTCACTTTATCATAAACTTACCAAATTATAAAATATAAAATGAAAGCCTGTCACTACTATATTAAAAGCTTTTTACTTTCTTTGGTTATTAATAATAATTTTATTTATACTTTGTGCTGGTTCTGTTTTTAATTCATAAAATTATGTCTGGATTCCTCCTCAACAATGACAGATTATATAAATGAACATTGTTCCCTTACCTTTAGCTTGCACTTCACTGTGGTCTCTAATGTTTTCTGCATAATATTTAGTGTGTATGCAATTAGTGGTCTAATTTACAAACATATTAGCTTCCTTTTTTCTTCGTTGCTAATGTTAGCGTTCAAATTTGTGAAATTTTCCCCCAAAATATCCCCTTTTATGTGTGACACGTAATTAGTCCAAGGTTCCAACCAGGGAATGGTACCTACCCCCAGTGGGCATCTCTTCATCAAGATAATCTTCCAAAGGTTTATCCAGAGGTCAGTCTCCCTGGAGCGTCTACCTTCTGTCAAGATGACAGCTACCATTAACTGTTACCGATAGCCACATCGCATGACCCAATTATCTCTGAGAAGCATTGCTTCCTAATATCAGCACATTGGAGATGAGAGCTTCAGTTTTGGGGACCAAACAACTCAGGTTTTAACAATTATCCAATATTAAACATCTCTAATTTTATCAGATTTATTACTTGAGATGTGTCTACTTATCCCTCCAAACCCAAGGAGATTTTTAACTGTTTTCTTATCATTGAATTATATCTTAATTGTGCTATGATCAGTATATTGGATTTTAGAACATTTTACATTTGAATAGATGTCAAACTTTTAAAATGTACTAGGTTATTTAGAAAGTATATGTATTCTTACATTCTGAGGTACACTGATAAACAGGGGGTGCTGTTGACAGGGTTTCTGTGGTGCCTGATTCCCACAGTCGTTAAGTCCCAAAGAAATCACACAGAGGTCTACATTAGTTATAAACTAATTGGCCCATTAGTTCAGGCTTCTTATTAACTCTTAGAACTTATATTAGCCCATTGTTCTTGTCTATGTTAGCTATGTGGCTCAGTACCTTATTCGGCAGGCAGTTGCATCTTGCTTCTTCTGTGGTTGGGTAAGGACTGCAGAATAGGACTTCCTTTTTCCCAGAATTCTCCTGTTCTCATTGACCCACCTCTACTTCCTGTCTGGTTGTCCCCACCTATATTTTCTGCTTGTCTACTGGCCAATCGGCGTTTATTTAAAATATAATTGACAGAATACAGATCATTGTCCCGCACCATGGTGCTGTCCTTTGAATACAAACATTCCTGTGTGTGGAAGCTAGGATATGGGGCCTCGCTTGCAGAAGTGAGTCAGTGGAGACGAGACTTGGAGGTATACTGTCTGTGGCTCCTTCCAATCTCCAGCATTTTTGTTTTGTTGCTGATGTGAAACAAACAGCTGTCCACTGCAGTGCCCTTTCTCTATACCACCCATGACAACAGACTAAAATCTCTGAATCTATGAACCAAAATATGTCTTATCTTGAAGCTGTTTTTTTCCTAAAGCCACACCAAAACTAGAGATAAAAGTATTTGCAATATCTGTACAATAAATTATCCATAATAGCGACATTCCTTAACGTGTCTGCACTCATTGCACTTGAATATTATTTGAACTGAATGAATTTTATAAAGTATTACTTCTAAAAGTTGATAGTTTCTTGTGTTTAATCTGTCAAGTTTTGCTTCACATATTTGGGGCTTATTACCTTGAGGTTGTTAATATTCCTGGATATGTAATTTCTAGTATTTTATTTGTTCATTGAAGGTTGGTGCATGACAGTGATCAAAGGCCAACTTGCAGGTACTAAAGTTCCACCTAGGATCAAACCCAAGTTAGGCTTAGTGCTAGGTGCCCTTACACGCAGAATCATATTACCTGACTGGTAACAATTTTTTCTAAATTATAGCATAGAAGTGCACAAACTCCCTTCCTTTTGTCATCCATACATTGTCTTGTTACTTTACTTTCAGCTTTTCTCTCATGCCATACATCAGGGTGATATTTCCAAATTATGTCAAACTGCCTTTCTCCCACCTAACTTGTCTGTTTTATGTCCATCTTGAGTGATATAACATTTGCATTGACTAGTAATGGGTAGATTTTAATTTATTTCTAATGTTTCCTTGTTTGGTATTCATTCATTTGTTCATGCATTCATTCATTAGTTCATTAATTAATTAGTTTGTTTATTTACATGACTTACCCCTTCCTTTTCCCTTCCCCGTTTACCCCGCCCTGCTCCCTTCCAAATTCACAACTGCTTATTTCTTAATTGTGATTATATGCACATGTGTCCACGTACATACATACATATTCCTAATTTTTTTAAAGTTTGAATGTCCATATTTATTTAATGAGTCCATCTTTATTGGTGCCCTTCATTTAGGATGTTGTAGTTAACTAAACACATATATTACAGACTATCTGTTCAGTCTGTGTATTGTTACTTGTATAATGCTTTCGGTGCAGAACACTGGGTATTTAATAATCATCAATGTGCTCTTCCTTGAGGAAGACTATTTCTCCCATTCTTAACATTCTTTACTTTCCTGTTTTAAAATTATTTGACAGTTATTAAATGTTCACGATGCTGTGAATGAAGTCCCATTTTATCTGATTGGGAAAACATCAAAGTATGCCACACAGTTCTCTGTAATGAGCTCACCTTGGGAAAAAGGAGTATGCCCTTGTGATTCTGTACAAACGCTGTGTGTGCATCTTGCTCATCAGAACTGATTGTCTCGTTACAGTGCACACAGACTCCTCATATATCTAGTGTAGACCTGGACTTCCTACTCTGAATGATGGCTACCTAAACATATTCAGTGTCCTATCAAGAAAATATAACCTTCTCTCAATTTTTTTGGCTAAAGATACTTAAAGTAGATAACTTTATATAATCTTATACAGATGATTTGAGATGTAAAGCAGAAAAAGAGATCCTGAATGTTTGTCTGTGGCCCTTGATGGGTGAGAGATGCTATTTACAATAGTTGATTATTGACCTGTATAGTGTGATGAGGCAAAAAATAATAATTCTGCACTTTAATATGAAGCTAGTACAAATACTGAAACTTCTATGAGAGGATGCAAAATTTTCAGCCTCTGTGTTCGGGGTGGATGTCTTTAACGGCTGCTCTCCTATTACTTAATACCAGATGCTTTTAGGTGACAGCATCTGCAGCAGGACTGGTGAACATCATTATCATACGCTCATTTCTGGCTGAATCTTGCTGTAATGTGGTAACCATGATGAGATGCAAGTCTCTGCAAGGCAATTTGTTTGTGAATAGCATTTCATAACTATCGAATAGTACAGCTGCCAGAAACATTACACCCCAAAGAGGTAATACCTTACACAGGCTAAGTGCTATTTCACTGAAACAAATAACCACTCCTTTCTAATTAAGGTGATTTAAGCTGACATTTCAATTCTACAAGTAGTAATCAAGTTTTGGATTTGATTATGAACTGCAACAGCCTTTTTGCTCTTACTATCTGCCTATGCCTTAGTTGTATGGGTGATGAGTGAAATTCTGCATACTTGAAGTAGTTACTTTCTTCTACAAATTCCTTAATGTAGTCAAACTTTGTTAATTGCTGAATGTCATGGAGGAACAAAAGAAAGTCTATGAATGGCACTTGTGGTCATTCATGAATGCAAGGATGTGTGGGAAGCTGGCCAAGTGTCTTTAGTACAACAAAACAAGCAAATAAACCAACAACAAAAAGTCTCCTCTCTAACACTTAACTTTCAAGGTATTTTCCATTTTTCTCAATTACTCTTCGTTTTACCATATCGGAAACTAGAGAGTAGTGACTAACTTACAAATCCCAGAAGTCTCCCAGAGAAGGGAAGGTATTCATCATTGAAAGAACTGAAGGATGTAACTCACACATACGAGAGACTGGTAGTGCGGCTTTGGCTCATAGAAGTGCCAAGCCAAAAGGAGTAGAACATAAATCTCTTCAACAGATGCAAGATCTATTTTGTACCTCTGATGTAAGAGGTAGTACCCTGAGCAGGGCCTTGATAAATGGCTAGATCTTGGAAGCCTGAAGAACCTTACAGTCTACAGCAAACAAAATGAAAAAGCAGTATAATTGGAGAGATTGTAGAAGAGAAAGAAAGGCTCAAAAACAGGGGAAGCAATAGATGGCACACAGCTAGGAAGCCCACCTGATGATTATATTCTCCAGGAGGATGTAGCAACAGTCATGAGAAAACCCCCTTTATCAGCATGAGGGAGGAAAATGTGCCAATAAGAGAACTAGTAATGGTCTTTTCAGACATGTAATGACCACAGCCAATGCACTCCCACCTGAACACACTGAGAAAATAGACTACTGAAATTAAAGAAATCAGGTGGTACTGGAAACAAGGTGGGTGTGGTTATCATCGCCATAGACCATTCTGAACGGCAGGAATTGTGGCTGTAGGGCTGTTAATAGAATATAGTACAACCAGAGGCACTGTGGATGGCAATCAATAAACACTCTTTACTCTGAAACCAAAGGAAAGGCAGAGCAGGTGAAGAAGAAGCTTGAAGCAACTTCCAAAATAAATCATCACATTACTCTGTATAATCTGTGTTAGGCTTGATTTAAGGCACCCAGCAGAAAGAATCCAAAGTACTTCTAATTGCTTTTAATAACCTTTCCCTTGGTCTTCTATGAAAGGAGCTACTACAAAAAGATGAAAAACGTAACAATTTTGAGAACTGTGAAACTTAGGATCCAAGTTGGCATAATACACAGGAATCCAAAATTTCAGTCACAATGGGTACATAAGGCAGGAGCAAAAGGAAAGCCTGACCCGGGATCTGTGCAGAGTGTGGCCCCTGAGAGGAAGGAGCTGCATGACCGACACTGGGACCCATTTCCAAGGTGTACTAGGAGGATACACTCGGAACTCGGCAGAGTGCCGTACTTGCAAGGAAATTGCGATATAGAGTCCTGCTGTGGTTCAGAGAACAAATCTTGAAATTACTCTCCTATGAAAGCAGTAAGCCCCAAATAACAATACTTCTTTGGCAAGAACAAACAAACATGCAACAGACAAACAAATAAATAAATAATTAAACCCTTACATATCCCTAAAACTGTGAAGGAGTTATGAAGGAGTGAGCTTTATTTTTTTCAGTCATTGAATTCATGGAGCTGCCTCCAATTAAAGCTTGGTAGATCATGAAGTAGAAAACTGGACTCCCAAAACCTATACAAGTTCTCACTGACAGATCTCCAGACATAGTTTTGTTACGGAATATAAATCCAGCACAGGTGTATGTTGGCTCAGAATGCTCAAGGAGTAAAGGTAACTTTTACCGCAAAGGGCCAGACATGGAAGCCAGCAGAGATCTTGGCTTAAGGAACGGGTAGGAAAACAATAATCGAGGTTACCCACCAGAAATGGTGTGACAGCGTTGGGAGTGATATTATTCCCATCTGTCTCAGTTTATAAAATTCCCCCAAGAGCCCAAAATAAGGCAAGAGCTCCTCCCAAATGTATTGAAGCTAATATATGGATCTGAGGGCCAAAGGAGTTTATCAGGAGAGACTAGAACAGAGATGCTCATCTCTGCCCTAAAACCAAGGCACTAATATCCCTCAGCTTCTGAGGAGATTGTCTTCTGCTGGCTCAACCCTGAGCGCCTCACTAGAAACTACCCTCGGCCAAAGATTACTGCCTTGCCCATGTGATACCAACTCCCAGAGGCATCTCATGTGAGATAACTTGCTAATAAAGGAGTACAGACTGCAGTCTCTGCTTGAGGGAGGGCATCAGCGGGACCGCCAGGGCCTCAGTACTCACAACAAATCAGTGATCCGCTTTCTCTCGCTGCCTTCGCTTCCTGATTCCCTAACAACTTCCTTCCACACATAGCTACCAAGAGAGTGCTGCACACAGATTTCCATTTCAGAGCCCGTATTTCGTGACTCAAAGCAAAGACTGAGAAAATACCACTGTATTTGTGAAGCCTATAATGCAATACATAAGAAACTTCTTTGGTTCTTCTTAAATATTATAATACAGGAAACCAGTAATCTTTCTAGTTATTCTATGAATATATTAAAATATGTGCAAAGATTCAAAATTAAATACAGGATTAGAAATTTTGTTCTTTAAACTTTGGAAAATATTTCTGAATACATAAGGGTTTACATTCTGTCTTCCAACTGCCAAGTGGATATTTCACTGCCTCTATTTACAAACATGAGATTATCTTACAGTCAAATCAATAAATTTGAAATTGGTGATTAATCTATTGATTTCAAAGATAATTTTAAAATGTACGATTAACTCAACAGTTTTTTTAACTGATTTCTTATGAAAGTATTTACAATATAAAGGAATAAGCGTACACGAATCTACTTCAATCTAGTCAACTATGAATTTGATTTATGGTTTCATATTTTTATAATAAAACTAATCTTACCTATATACAGTGTGCAAAGGGTATTATATTTCAAAAAGTGATATATTAAAGCTCTAAGTAATTTCCAAATAGCATATGTCACTCATATGAGTTTTATTCATATAATATTCATTATTCTAAGATGTTTAAAAACAAAAAAGAAATAAAAGGCATTATTTCTTTGTCATCTTTACTTCATAATAAAAGAAAAGCTTAAACAAATCTATAATGATAGCCATTGAAGTGATTTTTATAACTGAAAATTGTACACAGCCATAAAACATATTCCACCAGTGGCAGAACAAGGCTTACAATCTCATCATTTTTGAGAACATATCAGCTGATTCACCATTGCCATAGTTCCAGAGAAGTTATTGTGCTGTAAGAAAGGAAGTTGTATTTAAAAGAACTAAGAAAAAAAGAGATTTTATTCAAAGCACACTCATCTTCAAAAACTGATACACAGGCCCCCTCAGGATTAGCCTTGTGGAAGACGTTGGTATCAATTTTCTATTATCTCTACTTCTTGCCGTAAGTTCCCTGCCTCTTTGAGAAGTGTGTCTACCCTTTTGTTTTATATTTCTCAATTGGTCTGCTCTCGTACATCATGCATTGCAAATCTTCTAACTCCTATCTAAGAAGGCACAGCCCTGACGCTTCCTTCTGCGTCCACTACAACGCCAAGTAAATTCAGTTATCCTAGATCCTCCTACAGGGTAGGCGCAGGCTATGGTGTCTCATCAGACCATGACTAATCCATGCTTCTATAAAATAAAGAGTTCAGGATCAAATAGTACCGTGGTCTCCATGGAGCATTCTGTAGAAAAAGGGGTAATAGATTAGAAACAAAAGTACACACAGTGTGTAGAATAGAATCTGAGACATACAATGTATAATTTTAATATTTACTGATTTTTGGTCCTTAGTGAATATCTGCCACTGTGTACACTTTTGTTATCACATTTCTATTAATACAGACGGTGAAAATCAACCAAAAATAGTCGAAAATGGCAATTGGCAAAATGTCCAGGCAATCTGTTTCCTAGGAGAGATACATTCTCCCTAGGGTCCCAGGGAGACAGCTCTCTGTAACTGCTACAGCATATTCTTGGGATAGGCAAGCGATGTAAGTTTTCTGTTCTTGTTTGCTTGTTTGTTTTTATCTTAACCAGATGCAAAAACTAAACCTCAGAAGAAAAGGCTAATGATGTAGGACGCCCTTCTGTGAGCTATGGATATGTGCTCCTTTTGTTGGCTGATGATGAATAAAGATGCTTTGTCCTAAGTCAGGGCAGAATAAAGCTAGACAGGAAAGTCAAACCGAATACAGGGAGAAAGAAGACAGAGTCAGGAGAGATGCCAACAGCAGCCAGGGAGGCAAGATGTGAGGTAACAAGCCACAGGCCTCATTGTAAAATATAGAATGGAAACGGGTTAGCTTTAGTTGTAAGAGCTAGTTAATAATAAGCCTGAGAAAATAGGACAAAGAGTTTGTAATTAAGTTTCAGAGTGGTTATTCGGGGACTGGCAGGTGGGAGAGAAACCTCCAGTTACAGCTGAGACATCAGCAGCTGTCTTCTTTGACCAAGTCCCTATGAATAAGTTAAAAGTTCAACCTCACATGCAACATAAGGGACCTCAGTCTACCTTTACCCTGATTCACATTGAGGTTGGAAATTCCATGCCAGGACACACAAGATGTTAAGATGAGAAGTTACTACCCTTGCCTAGTGTTCTTAAAGAAGGAGTGCCATTTACTGAAAAGTAAACCATTGTCTAAATCCAAAACTCCAAGCCAACACTTATTTCTGACCACATAAGATTCAGGCCCAAAGAACATATCTTTGTGTTGTTTAGTCAGGGGAAGTGAATTTAGAAGTAGCATATGGGGGATTTTAAAAAGAATGATGCACTCAAAAACAGTCAAACAATTGGGGAGTTTAGAGGTGAGAAGCTAAAGAGGCAGCTTGCCAGATAAAAATCCTGCTTTGTTATCAGAAACCAGCCACATAAACAGAAAATAAAAAGTCTTTTCCTCAGGCCAAGACAAGATGGCTCACATGTATATTCTCAGCACTGACAGTGTTTGATGTAGGGGGGTCATCTGTCTATGTGTTACTTTCATTGGTTAATAAAGAAACTGCCTTGGCCTTTTGATA
>LOEQ01009131.1:4606-20598 GCA_001685075.1 Bramus lutescens | reverse complement strand
CTCTCTCTCTCTCTCTCTCTCTCTCTCTCTCTCTGTGTGTGTGTGTGTCTGTCTCTTTCTCCTTCTCTCTGTGTTTATTAACATTAAACAAAAAATTCTGATAAGCTATTAACCCAACTCTAGCAGAGTACTAAACACTGCACTACACCATTATATCATCATAACCACACACTCAGGATTTTCAATTTCCTTTGGTTGCTTCTTAATGTATCTAAGAACTTATCCCTTTTACAAACTTAAAAATTCTTATAGACTCCAGGGAACCGAATTGGACCCACATAATAGATCAGATTCTCTTAAGCATTATTCAACTTTTTTCTGGTCTCTGCACCCCTTTTCCTCATCTTGGGACTCCTGGGAAACCCCCCCCTTTTATCTTGGGAACCTACTCCCTCAATTACCAGGATCTAAGGGAAAAAATTCCTAATTTAATCTTTTTCCTCACCAGCATCTTGTCAGGTCTAAGCTGTCAACCAGACGATTCCACAGAGCTCAGACAATGGAAAAGACATAGCCAACTCAGGACAAGCCCCAGAGATGACCTATGGACACCAAGTCACCTTGAAACAGTTTTGAGAGACCTGATGCCCCCATTCCCACCCATCTGATACCCTTAACTTCCCTCCAATTTTTATAAAACAGAAGAGTGGGATGCTGTTATTCCCATAACATTCAGAGTCCCATGCCATCAACACTCAGGGAGAATTCTTAGTCACCCCAGTCATTAGCATTTCTAGGTCCTATAGCTTTGCATGCACCACCAGCCAATTTTGAAAACTGCCTAGTCACCCTATGCCCTTATGCCCTATGTATTCTATGCTCAGTGAGGGCAAACAATCTATGTGTGTTGTGGCTACAAACGCCCCTATGCACATTCACTATAAGGTCTTTAAAAAGCTTTCACACCCACTCCACTTTCTTTCACCACACTGCTTTCAGATAGGCCTGTGTACCCCTCTCTATCCCTCTCCCTTCTTTTTATTAACCAAGCTTTTTAAGTGGGTTTTATTTTCTATCTTGTGGTCCATTCTTGTGCACGGTATTATCAGCCTTCTCATTTCAAAGTCTCTCAATTTTTATAGTCTGCTACACAACAATGTGTTACTGTTGGTAGTAAATAATTATCGAGACTTTGTAAGACATTGGTAGGAACAGAAATAAGAGTTTCTGTGCTGTTTTTCTCATAGATCTTACACTGCTATTAATTTTTTGTATTTATTTGTTCTATGTACGGGTATGTGTTTATGTGTATGTGAGTGTGTGTGCACATCCCTAAGTGCCACAGTGGGTACATAGAACTCAGATGACAACTTACTAGCATCTGTTCTTTTCTTCCAACAAGAGTGCTTCAGGGATGGATCACAGAATCTCAGGAATTGTAGAGGACACGATTTACAGAAAGCAATAGATAAACCAGAATTGTTAAAGATGTAGACTTTTTTATTCAAAAAAGGAAAATGATACCTGTTCAATAGGAAGTCTGAAGTGGATACTTGTCTAACAACCTGGTAATCTTTTGTTATTCTATGGAACCAGCCTTCATTGAATCTCTGAATATCCTGAGCAATTCTTTCAGTCAATAGAACCCATCCTTATGCTTATTACAAACCACCGTTGCTCCTTAGGCTCTTATCTTGAGCACTGTTTCTCTGAGAGTTGAACCCATTTTCATGGCAAAGGTCATAGGTGTTCTGCTATAGAGATTTACTTTGCAAGGGAGCTTCTATGCAGCCATGTCTAAAGCTCTGTTGTGATAATTGTCTCTTGTAAACTTCCCCCAACATTTTACTGTGTTTACATGTATAAAAAGAAATAAAAATAAAGCATTGGGTCAGACTCTAGGAATTTCTGACTCAGCACTAGATAAAGCAAAAAAAAATAACAATAGACCAACAATTATGATCCAGCAATCCCATTATCCCATTTCTGGGCATATGCCCAGAGAATATAAAACAACTGTGTTTGAGATGTCTATCCATGTTCCTATGCTTCTTGTAGCAGTAATCATATTACTTGAGTTGCAAGGAAAAATATCAAGTATCTATGGCATGGATGAAATACTAAAGAAATTATATGCAGGAGGGTGTTTGTGGAAATGCATTTGCTTTTTATTTGAGAAGGTTGAGCATGTAAAACTTACTTCTACCAGTTTGGTTCTTTGAGCTTCTTTAAGTCAATATAATTTCTCTTGGGGTAAGTACAATTATCCACTGGCTTTTTATTCCTTTATATAATGTAAAAAGCAAGGCAAAAATTACTTCCTGTACTTATGTATCCTCACTTTACATTATTTAGGAGTCTCTCTTCCCTAAAATTTGTTTTTGTTTTTGAGAAAAAAATTATTAATCTTCTCAAATTATTTCACATTAAATTCATGTGAAATTTAGAAACTGTCAGCAAGCTTCCTTGAGTCATATGAGTCTTAAAATAACTTTTTTCATGCTAACTTACATGTGTCTCCACTAACCAAATGGGCAAAATAAATTGTGACGATGTCCTTCATATCATGATTGTTTGGCAAAATGTTCAAAAGTATTCAACAAACCTTTCTAGACATTGGAAGAGCTTCCAATAACATCACTACCCACCAGAATGATTGAGAAGCATACAAACAGATCCAGTTAAAGAGAAACTAAGTCACTCTATGTGCTTCCTCCCCTTAGGTGGATCTTGTAATTACTAAGGCCATTTTACTCTGACCTAGGAGAGTCTCAGTTAATCTCTAAAACTGAAGAAAATCCCATTTATAAAACCATGTGTTACTTGGGAAATTTCAGTTATCTTCTTTGCTAAAGCAATTTTGAACAGAAAGAATATTGGATGGACTGCTTTTCCACACTTCATGATGTGTTATAGATATAAAAACTGGCACAAAACAGGCATGCAGACCAATAAAAGTAAACAGAAGTCCCAAACAAAACTACTTATAACAACAGCTGTCTAATATTTGACTAAGGCAAAACAATATACTCTAGAGAAAAGACAGCATCATCAACCAATAATCCTGGAAAAACTGAATGTCTACATATACAAGATTGAAATTAAACCTGTATATATCTCCCTGCTCAAAATTATATTCAATTGGATCAAATCCTCAATTTGAAAACTATTAAAAGACAGCACAGGTAGTATCCTATAACATATATATACATATATACATACATATACATACATATATATAAGTATTTCTAATTGGAATCCATTTACCTATCATTAATTAACAACTAAAATTACATAAAACCAAAAAGCTTCTGTACAGTTAATGAAATAGTCAATTAAGTAAAGAAGAAACCAACAAAATGTGAGAGAATCTTTGCCAGCAATAATTCTGACAGAGATAAACATTCAGAAGTCATAAAGAATTAAAAAAATAAGGAATCAATGAAACAAATGAACCAATTAAAAATTTGAAATCCTCACTTAAAAAATACCTCAAAAGTGGCCACCATTCTAAGCAAGTAGGGAAGTGAAAATGAAAACGACTTTGAGATTTCATCTCACCCCAGTCAGAAAGTCTATGAGCACCAAAACAACTGACAGATGATGGTGAGGTTACAGAGAAAGAGAACTCCTCATTCACTATAGTTGGGAATGCAAATTGGTGAGGCTGCTTTGGAAATCAGTGTGGAGAATCCATATAAAACTAAAAATAAATCTAGTGATATACTAGGAGCACCAGTCCCCAAAAGTGCTCTCTCTGCTTGACTCCATATTCCTTCCCACAACTCCAGCAGAAGACTCCTGCTCTACTGTAGGTCATGCTTGTACTAGGTACCTGAATAGTCCCCAGCAGCACTCCCTCCCTTTGGCTCGATATCCAGGCTCATAATTCCATTGGCCCATTAGCTCAGTCTTCTTATTAGCTCTTGTGGCTTATATTAACCCATNCTCCTGTTCTCATCTCCCTGCCTCTACTTCCTGTCTGGTTGACCTGCCTATACTCCCTGACTGGCCAATCAACGTTTGATTAAAATGCATTATTGATAGAATACAGACAATTCTCCCACAACAATCAACAACACCCAGAGCAATGTGGTAGCTGAGATACCAGGTACACTGCTGCAGCAAGCTCTAGATATTACAACACAACTGAAGCACATGATAATGATCTTAAATCCAATCTTATGAAGATGATAGAGGCCCATAGAGAGGAAATGAACAAATCCCTTAAATCAATGAAAACACAGACACTTGAAGGAAATGAATAAAACTCTTCAAAACATAAAAGTAGAACAAAAGCAATAAGGAAAACAAAAACTGAAGGAATCCTGGAGACTGAAAACCTACATAAGCAAACAGAAATTACAGATGTAAACGTCACCACCAGAATGCAAGGGATTGAAGAGAGAATTTCGGACGTAGAAGATACACAAGAAGAAATTGATATACATTGATCAAAGAAAATGTTAAAAACATTCCAGTTCTGGAGAACTTTGCCTGGTGGTGATGAAGAGGGAAATACATAGCTACAAGATCTTCATGACACAGGAAAACAGCAGGATACTCAGGGTGCTGTATTGGTAGACTACTGGAAATCAGAGGTCTCGAAATAGAACAATGATCCATTGCAATGAACAGTTAAAAGTAAAATTGTACAACTAAGAGATATAGTATATGAATCACTGTGCCACATTACAGCTTCCATGCCAAGATTCCATGCCAAGATCTTCTTGTTTTGTTTTATTTTTGCCTATACTTTAATTTTTTTGGGGGGAGGGAGATCACAAGAGCAGACAGTGAGACAGTGGGGGCAAGGGGACTGGTAGATAAGTAGGATCAGGATGCATGATATGAAATCCACAAAGAATCAATCAGAAGTTAAAGAAAAAATAAAAAGTTTTAATGATACAAAACATCTAGGAAATCTGGGACACCATGAAAAAAAAAAACAAAAATAAGAGGAATATAAAATGATTCCCAGCTCAAAGACCCAGAACATATTTTCAATAAAATCTTAGAAGAAATTTTTTCTAACTTAAAGGAAATGCCCATAAAGATACAAGAAGCTTACAGAATACCAAATAGATTGGACCCCAAGAGAAAGTTCCCCTGTCACAAAATAATTAAAGCAGTAAATGTACAAAACAAGAAGGAACATTAAAAACTGCAAAATAAATTGTCCAAGTAACATATAAAGGCAGACCTATTATAATAACTCCAGAATTGCATGGACAAATGTCCTACAAAGCTCAAGAGACCACAGATGCCCATTCAGACTCCGATACACAACAAAATTTCAATCACTATAGATGAAAAATCAATATATTTGATGACAAATCAAACTGAAACACCTCAAACCCAACCCTACCGAAGGTACTGCAAGGAAAACAGCACCATTACCCCTACCAACAAAATAACAGGAACTAATTAATAGTCTTTGGTCATTAATATCTCTCAATATCAATGAACTCAATTTCCCCAATAAATATCCACAAACTAACAGAAAAGATTAAAAAACAGAATCCATTTTTCCTCTGGATCCAAGAAACACACCTCAATATCAAAAGACAGACATTGCCTCAGAGTATACCCAAGAACCAAGCTGGGGTAGCCTTTAAAATAGCTACCAAAACATACTTGCAGACCAAATTAATCAAAAGTGATGGAGAATGGCACTTCACATGCATCAAAGGAAAAAATTTACCAAGATGACATTTCAATTCTTAACATCTATGCCCCAAACAGAAGAGCAACCTCTTTTGTAAGTGAAACACTATTAAAGCTTAATCATATATTGGCCATCACACACTAATTGTAGAAGACCTCAATATCATCCTGTCACCAAAGGACATATTATTCATACAGAAACTAAACAGATAAATGCTAAAGACAATTATAAACCAATGGATCTAACAGATACATACAAATTATTTCACAAACACAAAATAATACACTTTTTTCTCTATACTTCATAGAACCTTTTTCAAAATTGACCATATACTCAGTTACAAAGCAAGTCTCAACATATACAAGAAAATTGAAATAACCCCCTGTATTCCTATCAGACCACCAAAGATTAAATCTAGATTTCAAAAACAATAGAAAGCCTACAAACTCATGGAAACTAAACAATTCCCTACTGAACTACTACTGGAATAAAGCAGAAATAAAGAAAAAATTGGAGACTTCCTTGCTTTCAATGAAAGTGAACATAGAGGATACCCAAACTCATGGTATATAGTGAAAGTAGTTCTAAGAGGAAAGTTCATAGCTCTAAGTGCCTATACATACAAAAAAAATTGGAGAAGTTTCATAATAGCAACTTAATAGCAGACCTGAAAGCTCTTTAACAACAGGAAGAAAACATGTTCAAGAGGTTTAGATAGCAGGATATAATCAAATTGAGCACAGAAATCAATAAACAGAAACAGAAAACAATTCAGAGAATCAGTGAAACAAAATTTAATTCTTTGAGAAAATCAACAAGATAGACAAACTCTTACCCAAACTACCTAAAAAATGGAGAGAGAATATTCAAATTTATAAAATCAGGGATGAAAAAGAGGGACATAACAATAGACACAGGAAATACAGAGATTCGTAAACACATGCTTTAAAAATCTCTACTCCACCAAATTCAAAATTTTCAGTAGGTACCATATACCAATGTCAAATCTAGATCAGACAAGGAATTTACATAGACCTATAACCCTTTTTGAAATATAAACAGTAAAAGTTTTCAACCACCCAACCACCCAACCCATCAAAAAAAAAAGCCCATGGCACTCCAATAGGAGGAAAAGAATTCGAAGAGCAGGCAGAAGAGTCAGAGATTGACTCATTTTCATACTCAAGAATTCCATAAAATATTATGCTAATAACTATAAAATACACATAGAGGAACTGGTGCGGACCCATGGTAGGCCCTGCGCTTACTGCTTCTGTGTCTGTGAACTCATTTGTGCCTTTTTCCTGATGTCATCCGATATCCTCTGACGCTTCCAATCTTTCTGGGTCTCTTTCATTCCCTGAGCTTAGAAGGGGAGGGATTTGATGGAGAACTATTTTAGACTTTCTTTCTCCATAATGTCTGGCTGTGAGTCTCTGCATATGTTCCTATCTGGTGCTGGGGGGACATTCTCTGATGATGACTGGATAAGGTCATCTCCCACTTTAGCAGAATATCATTAGGAATCATCTTTTTTTTAATTTTTAGAGCAGCTGGGTTAGTTTTTACCCTAGGTCTATGACCTATCTGTTCTCTAGGTCTTAGTTACTCATACAGTGTTAGGCCTGGGTTCCTTCTCATGGAGTGGGCCTTATGTCAAATCAGACATTGGCTGGCTACTCCTACAAGTTCTATAGTGTCATTGCCCTGGAATATTTTGCAGGCAGAACAGACTGTAGATCAAAGGTCCTGTAGTTGGGTTGGTGTCCACATGTCCGTTTGCTAACCTGCTATGTACCTTCCTACACCAAAGAGACTAGAACATAGGGGTGACAGCTCCATGTAGGCAGCAAGTTGATTCTCCATGCTCAATGAATTGTGTGGATGTTGTTCTTAGCAATAGAGCCCTCCTGACCTTCTCAATGGATCCCTTTGTCTTAGCATCAGCCTTGGCTGTTTGAGGATTTCCAAATCAATTCATGGGACCTAATCCATACACTGGAAGCCTTGCCTGGTTACAAGAGATGGTCAGTTGAGACTAGGTTTCCCCCATTATAATGAGTCCTCATTAGGATCACCCTCATAAATTACAGGAAGTTTCCATTGTGCTAGGTTTCCACACTACGCCCATGTCATCCAGTTCCAGCTGTAGCTCCCTACACTCTCTCCCTCCATCCCATTTTACCCTTACCTGGTTCTTCCCACTTCAGTCTGCACCTTCCCCCAATCTATGCATATAATCTATTGTATTTCCCTTTCCCAGGAAGACTCAGGTGTCTTTCATCACTTAGAACGTTCCTCTTATTCTAATCTCTCTTTGCAACAGATTCTAGCTTAGTGAGCATTTACTTAATTAGTAATATCTTATTATAAGTGAATACATACCTTATTTACATTTCTGGGTCTGGGTTACCTCACTCAGGATGATTTTTTCTAGTTCCATTCATTTGCCTGTAAATTTCATAATGTCCTTTTTCTTTTTCCACAACTGGGTAATACTCCATTGTTTAAATGTACCACATTTTCCTTACCTATTTTTTTTGATTGAGGGGCATCTAGGTTGTGTTCAGTTTCTGGCTATTACAGATAAAGCTTCTATGAACTTAGTCGTGCAAGTGTTCATATCATAGGATGGAGTGTCCTTTGGTTATATGCCCAAGAGAAGTATAGCTGAGTCTTGAGGTCTTTATCAACATTCTGAGGAACTGACATATTGATTTCCAAAGTGGCTGTATAAGTATGCACTCCCGCCAGCAATTGAGGAATATTCCCCTTGATCCACATTCTTTCCAGCGTTATTTGCTACTTGTGTTCTTGATCTTAGTCATTCTGACATGTGTAAAGTGGAATCTTAGAGCTGTTTTGATTTGTATTTTCCTGATGGCTGAGGTTGTTGAATGTTTCATTAAATGTTTCTCAGCCATTTGAAAATCCTCTATTGAGACTTCTCTGTTTAGATCCATTACTCATTTTTATTTGGATTGTTTTTTGATATCTGGATTTTCATGTTCTTTACAAATTTTGGATATTAGTCCTCTATCAAATGTGGAGTTGGTAGAAATGTTTTCCCATATTGTAGTCTGTCCCTTTGCCCATTTACAGTGTCCTAGGCCTCCCAGAAGTTTATCAGTTTCATTAGGTCCCATTTATTAATTTTTGATCTTAGTGCCTGCAGTGCTTACTTTCTGTTCAGAAAGTCTTCTCCTTTACCAATATCTTCAAGGATGTTCACCTTCTTCTTTTCTGTCAGTTTCAGTGTATCTGAGTTTATGTTGAGCTCTTTGATGCACTTGGACATGAGTTTTGTGCAGGGTAATAAATTTGGATCTATTTACATTCTCCCTAAATGCGAACATCCAATTTGACCTGCACCATTTGTTGAAGATGCTGTCAATTATTCCAGTGTGTTTCTGACTTCTTTGTCAAAATCAGGTGTCTATCTGTTTTCAAATTTATGCCTGTATCTTTAATTCAATTCCATTGATTAATGTGTTTATTATTATGCAAATGCCAGGTTTTTTAATTACTATATTTATGTTGTACAACTTGAAATCAGGTTTGCAGATACCTCCAGCAATTATTTTATTGTTCAGAATTGTTTTAACTATTCTGGGGGGGGGTTATTTTTGTATATGAAATTAAAAATTGTCTTTTCAAGGTTTATAAAAAATTGTGTTGGAATTTTTATGGGTATTGCATAGTATCTGTAGATTGCTTTTGGTTTGATGGCCATCTTTACTTTCTTAANCTTTACTTTCTTAATTTTTCCAATCCATGTGGTATGAGAGATTTTTTTTCAATCTTCTGATATCTTCAATTTCATTCTTCAAAGACTTGAAGTTTTTATCTTACAAGTATTTCTCTCACTTGGTTAAAGTTATCACATGATATTCTAAAGTATTTGAGGCTATTGTAAAAGTTGTTTTTCCCCTGATTTCTTTTCATTTTGCCATTTTTATACAGGAGGCTTACTGAAATTTCTGAGTTCATCCTGTGTCTGAATTTTAATCCTTTTGGGCTCTTCTTTTTAATTTGGACTTTGTCTTCATGCTGTGCCCGCTCAGAGCTTCTTTGAAAAGATCCTCACTCTGTAAGACATTATTTGTCTTTTTGTAGCCTGCTTGGGTTTATACTTGACCTGACTGGGAAAACATGGATTGGAAAATTGGCACAAATATGTACAGTAAAGTAAAAAAAAAATAGATGGGCCATGGATTGTAATCCAGACACTACAGAATCCCTGAAAATCATCAGGTATAATTTATATTCAGATAAGAGTGTGGATTTATTATATCAAGCTGAAGGAGGAGGTGAGTGTCTCAGTTACAGTTTCTAGTGTTGTGAAGAGACACCATGAGAACAGCAACTCTTTTTAAGGAAAGCATTTATTTGAGGGTAGCTTGCAGTTTCAGAGGTTTAGTCCATTATTATCATGGTGGGAAGCATGGTAGCATGCATGAAAACATGCTGAGAAGGAGTTGAGAGTTCTATATATACCCTTTGCCTTTCTTGAGCATCTGAAACCTCAAAGCCTGCCACCAGTGACACACTTTCTCCAACAAGTCTGCACCTGCTCCAACAAGACCATACCTTCTAATAGTGCCACTTCCTATGAGCCTGTGGGGGCCATTTTATTTCAAACTAACATGTGGGTTAAATAATCTTAGTAAGGGGGGTTTCTGTATTGGGCAGTTTCAGGGGAGCTTGATCATGAATCATCTTGGATAAGGAATCTGGAGAAGGCCTTGCCATCACCATGGGTCTGAACCTTTGGCATACTTGACATTCAAATGTTCATTTTATGAATGTTCATTTTTACAGGACTATACTCATTCCCTACACTTGCCTCAGAGGTCCTCTGGAACTATGATTCAAGACCTCATCTCCTTCATTTTACATTATTTTCCCCAAACTAATAGCAGATAGATAATGTTAACAAGCTCTGTTGCCACCTTCAGTGGGGTTTTCTAGGTTGAAGTCTTGCTCTCAGTAAAATTTTACTGTTTTCCCAGTTTAGGGTAGAAGATTTCTCTTTATTGACTGTAATCTCTTTATCAATTTTATCTGCTTCATTATCTGCTCTCCCTTGAGTGAAATTTTACCTTTCTCACTCACCTTTCATAGCCAACCTTCACATGGTTTGGCCTTTCTGCGCCACTATCTGTACACCTTGATAAGAACAGTAAGCCATTCCTGTAACAGTCTGACTGCTATCTTGCCTTGAAATTACTTTTAAATTATATCTCATCCAAGTTTTCGTGATACAGACAGAATTTTTGGCGCCATAGCCTATGAACTGCTCCTCGTTGACTTGTTGATAGAGTCCTGCTTCCCCTTAAAACCTTATATGACAGACCTCAAATATCCACGTTTCTCTCAGCATTCTTGTCTCCTAAGCTCTTATTAGGATAGCTCATTAAGATAATGGGTTTTCTAGTCTAAAATTCCCAACCTTTCCTTCATTCTAGCACAAAGCATCTCAAAAGGCTTAAGACTCAGCAGCAGTAGCCCCACTCCATGTGCTCATATTTTGCAGTAATAGGTTGTTCAGACCCAATACCCAGCAAAGCAGCTTGAGGGAAAAAGCATTTGCTTTGACTTACAGTACAAGGAGAAATATAATGGTAGAAGGCCTAGCTGTGGGACTATAGCACAGCTGGTCACGTTGTGCAGTCAGGAAATGGGATGATGAATCTTTCTACTCAGTTCACTTTTTTATATACAGTTTCATACAATAAACTGTGCAATGGTGTTTCCTAATTTAGGTTACTAATATATTTGTGGTATTCAAAAAAATAGTTACTGGCTGATTTGTCTAAATTTGTTACTTAAGATTTTTGTAACTTTGGGGGCATATGTTTTTGGCATATTGTTATAGGTGTGATATCCCTAGCTGGATAGAGCTTCTCACATGTTGATTATGCACATATTTTGTAGAACTTTCCTAACCTGTCCATATTTGGAGAATTTTAGTAATAACATTGATTTATTTTATGGTGTCTTTGATATAATTTTATGGGTTATTATATAGTGAATCTTCATATTTAGTAAGACAATTTTTCTTTTTATAACTACTTCATGAAACTTTCTCTTATGGAAACTAAACAACTCGCTGCTGACTTACCACTGGGTCGAGGAAGAAAAAGAAAGAAGATAAAGACTTTCTAGATGTTCTAGAATTCAATAAAAACGAATGCACAACATACCCAAACTTATGGAACACAGTGAAAGTGGTTCTAAGAGGAAAGTTCATAGCATTAAGAGGCTTGGTGAAATATTGGAGAGATCCCATACTAGTGACTTAACAGCACACCTGAACACTCTAGAGCAAAAAGAAACAGATGCACCTAAGAGGAGTATATGGCAGGAAATAATCAAACTGGGGGCTGAAATCCATAAAATGGAAATAGAGAATAATATAAAGAATCAATGAAACAAGAGTTGGCTCTTTGAGAAATTCAACAAGATAGACAAACCTTTATCCAAACTGACCAAAAGGCAGAGACAAAATATCCAAATCAACAGAACCATAAACAAAAGGGATAGACATAACAACAGACTCTGAGGAAACCAGGAGAATTATTAGGTCCTAGTTTAAAAACCCGTACTCTAGAAAATTTGAAAATTTAAAAGAAATGGATAAATTTCTTGGTGGATACAAATTATCAAAGTTCAATCAAGATCAGATTTAAAAAGTTTAAAGAAATCTACAACCCTCAAGGAAATAGAAGCAGTCATTAAAATTTTTCCAACCAACAAAAGTCCAAGGCCCGATGGTTTTAGTTCAGAATTCTACTAGATTTTCGAATAAGAGCTAATACCAATACTCTACAAATTATTCCACAAAATTTAAACAAAAGCAACATTACCAAATTATTTTTATAAGGCCAAAGTCACTCGGATACCTAAACCACATAAAACACCAATAAAGTTACAGACAAATCTCACTCATGAACACTGATGCAAAAATACTCAATGAAATACTGGCAAACTGAATCCAAGAACACATGAAAAAGGTCACCCTCCATGACTAAACTGGCTCCATTCCAGAGATTCATAGATGTTTCAACATATGAAAATTGTTCAATGTGATTCACCATATAAACAAACTCAAAGAAACTTCTAAGTACATGCATTCATTTCATCACCCAGTAATTATGGTGAATTTATTTGTGCCAGACCCTTCACTGAATATTGCTTATTGACCGATGAAAAAATATACTGCACATCAAGAAACTCACAGAAGAAATTACTAACAGATAAATATAGTGTTCTCTGGATCATGGACCATGAGTATTAAAATCAATTCAGAGTAAGAGATGGAGAATGAGTTGTCAAGAAAACACTTACCTATGGTAGTGAGTTAAAAGAGATATAATACATAAATCAGAGGTAGATCAATGCCGAAAGCAGCAGAAATGCATCCAGAGGATGAGATGAGAAAATAGGTTTATTTTTTTTTTGTAGTCTGCAGGCCCTCAGATCTTGTAAAGGGTCACAATTGTGAAAACAAAACATAGTTCATTAAAACTGCAGCATAGGTTGAAGGAAAAAAAAGAGAGATTTGAGGTAAACCTGAGGCAACTGAAACATAAGAAAATGATAATTAGTATTCTTATGAAATTGACATTTCAAAATGTCAGGACCGGAGAGATGGCTCAGTGATTAAGAATACTTGCTGCTCTTGCAGAGGACTCAGATTTGGTTCCCAGAACCCATGTGGCCAGAACCCATGTGGCTGCTAATAACCATCTATAGCTCCACTTCCAAAGGATCCTATGCCTTCTTCTGACCTCTGTGGGAATTGCATATATGTAGTGCCCAGGCACACATGCAGGCAAAACACCCATACACATAAAATAATAAAATAAATCTTTGAAAATGTTAAGACTCATAGTCACATTTCTTATCATAGCATTATAGTGATGGAAGAGATTCTCTTTGTAAAGGCACAATATTGGCTTACCCCTTTATTCCTCAAATATCAATTATCTTCTAACAATTACTCAATTAGATACTAAGAAAGGAGAGATAAAGCAGGAAGGACTGATGCCTAGTTTCAAGGAATTATCATTCACTGGGCTAATCAAACGGGGGATGTAATATGATATGCAGTGAAGTCGTATTATGATTAAATGTAAGGTACCAAGAAGGTAGAAAATTTTATTCACCCCATTATACATACATGAAGTATGGTGGGGGTTGGAGAAATAATAGTATAGAGAAGACTTTTCAAAGTTTTTTTCAAATGTCAAATATTAAGACAGAGAGAGCAGAAAATAAAGGGAACAACATGCATGTCCTTACCCACCCTGATGTGTCTCTTTCCCCAAATGCATGAGCTCATTTGATATCTTAACTTTTTATTTTAGTATCAAATTATAATATATCTTTTACAGTTTTATTTTTCTTAGAAAGATTATGTTGCTGTTTTTCTCATTTTAATGAAATATATAAAATCTTTGTTGTGAAAGATATTAAACATGTAGTTTTTTTCTAACACAAAACCAAACAATATTAATACTGGGTAAATAAATAATTTACTGTACTATTTCACTGAATTTATTGTTCAAAAATCTCCCTTTCATAATTAACTTGCCTTGTGACATTTTTCTAAACTAAATGTTCACTTTCTCCTTTTAGACATAACACAGGAGTGAAAAGGTCTGTTCAATTTAATTTCAGGTACATAGGTATAATTAACTTAATTTCCATTTCCTTTAATTGCATTTTCTGAAAGAATTATATAACACCTACACTCTTTTTCACAAAATCAAAAACTGAGTCTGAAATATGTAACTCTGAAATCCATAGTAAAGGTTAAACTATTCCAAAAGCACAAAGAAAATTAATTACTAGGTTTTGCATATCACTAATTTCATATTATTGTTCAACAATTACATTCTTTTTATGCTGAATGTTGAAACTGTGATTTCATGCACACAAGCAAGTGTCCTACCACAAAGCTGTGTCTCCAGCCCAATCATTACATTCTTCAATATGATAGGCTGAACATTTCATACTTCAAATAAATTTTTTCACTTTTTTAACATTAATATATAAAACCATCCATGAATGTCTGGGACCAAGTAGCCATATGTCTATATTTATTTTTCATTTATCATTATTATCCTTTTAAAATATTGTTTTAGCTCTTTGAGAATTTTGTATAATGTTTTGATCATATGACTCTCCTCATGCATTTCTTCCCAAACTCACTTTCTCTGACCCATATTCTCTATCCATCCATTCTTTTGTCCTTGAAAAATAGCCAAAACCAATTTGTGCCTGCTCAATATTCCTCAATATGTATGCTTTCACTTGAGTTTCCTTGACTTACTAGGGGCCACAATCATAGAGAAAGTTGATTTTCCTTCTACAGGTAGATAAAAATTGCCAGTAGCACCTCAGGTAGGTAGAGATGAGACTTTACGCCAAGGTAAGACTTGCACAGGTTTTCACATGCTGTCACAATCACTGTGATAATACATGTGAACATTTGACCTACTGTGTCCAGACAGTACTGTTTCCTTGTAGTCATTCACTGTGTCTGATTCACTATACTCCCACATCCACGAAGATCAGTGTGACTTGGGAGGAGGGGTAAAATGTATCTATTCTGTACTCTTATCTTTAGCACCTTGGCCAATCATGGGTCTATGTTAATCATGATCTACTGCAAATTGAATTTTCTCTGATGAGGGTTGACAGATTAGTCAATCTGTGAGTGTAATATTAAGTAACTAGGAATTGATCTCATATTGTGTTTGTTTAGCCAAATATAAACAGCTCTGATTCCTGTTACCCCAATTTGTCAGGTGCTAGGCCATCTGTGCCAGTTTTTGGCATCAATCTTCAGGCAATACAGTGATAACTTTTGAATGAGCATCAGGAGTAGACCTGACTCAACTTGAGCAAGATGAGGTTTCTTCTGTAAAGTTAGAACATACCCACATTCAATATGTAGGAATATCTGGGACCTGTTCAGGACTTACAGACAGGCAGTGGGTTGTGAGGGAATTGGTGATGTGCATCTAGGACCACTTTCTGGCAAGGAGGTTCAGGAGAGGGGCCAGGAAAGATAGGATTGGGAGATCTGGGCATCATTCAGCTGTTGGGGTTGAATTACCATTTTGTTTCACACAACTTCCTTCTCTTTCTCTACATCTTTTTAGTGTTTTATTTATGAATACTATATTCACAACATTTCTAACTCACTTCCTCTCCATCTCATCCTGTGTACCTCTGTTACACCTTCTCAAATTCATAATATTTCTTATTTAACTTGTTTGTATTTGTGCCAGTGTATGTTGGAGGAGACTGCTTGGCCATTCCCAGCTGCTCAGCCCCAAAATAATCACACAGAAACTATATTATTTAAATC
>LOEQ01009130.1:40246-63494 GCA_001685075.1 Bramus lutescens | reverse complement strand
GACGGTTGGGATGGAGGAAGTGTGGATATGGGAGCAGGGAAGTAGATATCTTAAGTGAGGGAGCCATTTTAGAGTTGGCAAAGACTTAACTCTAGAGGGGTTCCCAGGTGTCTAAGGAGATGTCCCCAGCTTCTTCCTTGGGCAGCTTAGGAAAGGGCTCCTGAACTGGCCCTATCCTATAGCCACACTGATGTATATCTTGCATATCACCATCTGGCGATGGATGGCGTTAGAGATAGAGACCCACATTGTAGCACTGTACTGAGATCCCAAGGTCCAAATGAGGAGCAGTAGGAAGGAGAACATGAGCAAGGTAGTCAGAACTGTGAGGGGTGAGCTCCCCCAAAGACGATGGTGCTGATCTAATGGGAGTTCACCAAGGCCAGCTGGACTGGGACTGATGGAGCATGTGATCAAACCCAACTCTTTGAATGGGCTTGACAATGAGGGCTGACTGAGAAGCCAAGGATAATGGCACTGCGTTTTGATTCTACTGTATGTACTGGCTTTGTTGGAGACTAGTCTGTTTGGATGCTCACCTTCCTAGACCTGGAAGGATGGGGGAGGACCCTGGACTTCCCACAGGGAAGGAAAACCTGACTGCTCTTTGGATTGGAGAGGGAGGGGGAGGGGGCATGGGGGTGAAAGAAATGGGAGGAGGGGAGGAGGTAAAAATTTAAAAAAAATGATTAAAAAAAAAGAATCACAGCATGTCAACTGAAAATCCACAAAGAAGACACCAAGTAGGACCCTAGTTAATAGTGGAGAGGATGCCTGAACTGGCCTTGTGCTGTAGTCAGAATAATGACTGTCTCCAATGTTACCATAGAACCTTCATCCAGCAGCTGATGCAGATAAGGGCAAAGACCCACAGTGGAGCCCTGGGATGAGCTCCCAAAGACCAGTTGAAGAGCAGAAGGAGTGAGCATATGAGCACAGACGTCAAAACCATGAAGGTAACACCCATGAAACAGTTTATCTGAGCTCTTGGGACCTTACCTACATTACCCAGACAGGGAAGGAAGCAGCATAAGACCAAGCTAGACCCTCTGAATGTGGGTGACATGTGTATGGCTGGGGCAGACTATGGGGCCACAGGCAGTGGCACCAAGATTTGTCCCTGCTGCTTGCAACGGCTTTCAGTAACACATTCTCTTTGTATTGATACCTTACTCAGCCTAGATGTGGTAGGGAGGACTTTGGACCTTCCCCCAAAGCAATTTGCCTTACCCTCTTTGAGGAGTGGAAGATGGGAGGGTTGGTCAGGAAGGTGGAGGGAATAGGAGGAGAGGGGAGATGGAACTGGGATTTGTTGACAGAGGTTTCTGTCCTGTCCAGTTCAGCAGCCATCTCTTCCCAAAGAAACAAATAGACATCTACATTAATTATAAACTGGTTGGCCTATTAGCTCAGGCTTCTTATTAATTCTTCCATCCTACATTAACCTATAGTTCTTATCTGTGTCATCCACTTGGCTTGGTACCTTTTATCAGGGAAGCATTCCCATCTTGCTTCCTCTGCATGTGGGTTACAACTGCAGACTAACCCTTTCCTCTTCTCAGAATTCTCTTATTCTAGTCACCTCGTCTATACTTCCTGCCTGGCTACTGGACAAATAGCATTTTATTATGGTACAACTAACCAATCTTATTGCAGGACCATTGTCCCACAGCAGAGATTGGCATGCAAAATGAAAAAAAAAACTAGCTTCTTTTCTTTAAAAAAAAATAAAAGAAAAAATTAAAATGGTTAAAACTAAAAATTGGTCAAATGGCTCAGTAGAAAAGTGCTTCCTTGACAAGTTCAGATCTGTGTTTATATCCTGTGATGTTGATTTTAGGTGGTAACATGATCTGGGATTAACAAGGAGATAAACCTTTACTATTATGCTAACTAGTGAAATGCCTCCACTTTTTCTCGTAATTTGATGACATCATTATAGAAAATTACCCATGTTAGCAGGCTCACCTTTCATTTTAAGGTAACCCATTGTGTCTCACAGTAAAATATTCTGTGTTTGGTAGTGAAGATGGGGGATTTTCCTGATTGGGTTATTAGATTGAAGGGACCCATCTTAAATGTGGATGGCTCCTTCCAGTGGCAGCACTGATAAAAGTAGGTACAAGGAAATTTTTTTTGCCTCATTGCCTTTGAGTCTTGATATTGAATTTATTTATTCTGTTGCTGCCTATCTGCTGTTGCTCTATTATTTCTCTTATAATAGAAACTAATCCTTTTTGACTTTGACCATCAACTGAAGAACAGTGGCTTTCCAGGATCTTCAATACCATATTGATACCAGTGTGCCAATTATTGTGAAACAAATGTTGAAATACCTAGCTACTATTATGTGAATCAATCTAATAAACTCATTTGTAATATACAAACACATATGTAAATGTATACACATGATATATGTTCAGTCTATCAATTCTGTTTTTCTACCTAAACGATATTACCAGAATCCTCTTAAACACTGTGAGTAGCAAAATATGTCATAAGTCACACTGAGGGAACAGTGAAAGGAAGATCCTTGGGCTTGCTGGCCAGTCAATACCTCACAAAAACGGTGAGCTCTAGGTTCCTGAGAGACTTTGTCTAAAAAATATAAGGTAGAAAGCAATATAGACAGCACTTGAGATCGACTTCAATATGCATGCATGGGACAATAGAAGGATACACAGGCTTCACACACACACTCACTCACACACACATACACACACATACATACACACATATATGTACATATATGAAGAAAATAAACCTTGAGAGATAAAAATCTGTTACTTTTGCAATTTTATATTCAACTCACTATCAAACTATGACTGATACTTGTTTGTTAGTTTACCTGGGATATGCTGAAGTCGAAACACCAGAATTTGCTGAAGATTGACAGTGTGCAGCTTTCTTCTTTATTCAATGTTTGTTTTAGTTTCAAAGAAAGCTATATCAGTCATTAAAAACAGTCAAGGGGTTATTTTATATTCACTATTTATGTATTTTAATCTTATTTATATTCCAATATCAAATTAAAGATAATCAAAGTGAGTCCCTATTATATATGTTCTTCTTTATATATAGTGTCCAAATTACTGCTTGATTCATTCTAACTATGCATACCGTTAAAGGACACCTGCTCTTAGGTTAATAATCAAAAGAATGAGCCCAGAAACCACCAACTTCCTAAATAGTTCTTTTAAAATCAATTTAAAAAGTCATAATTACATGAAAACATTCTGAGCTTTTTGTTACATACTGATGGAAGATAAAAGAAGTTATGATGGTAATTATGCAAATGAACATAGAAAATTAGGTTGCTACTCTACTTGTTTCAGAAATAATTTGAAAAGCAAAAGGCAAACAAAGGAATTAGAGATGAGCTGCTGCAGAAACAGCACTGTCATAACCATGAATGGCTCTGATTCACTTGATTATCACATAGATAACACACATCTTTATTGTTTAAGATTGTTCCTGATTTATGTACTTCTGTATTTTATTCTTTATCAATTAAAATTTCAGCCTTGGAAGAATTTTTAAATCTCTTGGAGATTTAGCCAAAATGGTAGGGTGCCTGCCTATCTGGCATACATAGAGTTCAATCCTTAACAATATATATGTACATGCACACACAAAAATGCTATTTTAACACACAAATATTAGAAAAGGTTTCAGAACATAATTTTATATGAGATAGAACCTGACCAATTATAGAATGATAAAATAATTGGTTTAGGAAAATAAAGATACCCAAAAATAAAGTAAAAACTTATTAAAGTTTCCAGTTCATCAATGTCCATTTTGATGAAATTAATTTTAGTTTAGTTAAATGCCATACACTTAATAATTCTGAAAATTAAATACATGTGTAATGTAGAAACCTATTTTCCCAGTCCAATGTTAATAGTTTAAATGACTAATACACATTTAGATCTATTTTAAACATGCCAATGAGTTATGGACTTTCAATTTTTTGAAAAACAAAGCAAAGTTATATTGTTTGTGCAAACATCCTTATATTCTCTACCAAAGAATTAAAGAGTTATAATCTCAAGGATAAGAAATAAACACTTCAAATATTAAAACGTATAATGAATAGTAAAATTAAAGAGGTGGTTTCTAAAATGCAATGTTAATAATGTCATAATTAATATTGGCCTAAATATTCCATAATAGGGAGATAGGATAGGAGTGAGTAAAGTATATTGTCCAGAATACTACCCTAATAAAATCCACTACTTGCACTTTTCTTGCTCTGAAATAATTTGAATATATGCAAAAACAAAAAGAAAATGGAATTCCGGGAGGAGGACAGTTGTAAGAAAATACAAATATGTATTTACACACCTTATGAGTCTCCATAGAACACTTGGATAATGAATAAAAAAAAAAGTTTGTGGTCTGTTTCATTAGGTTTCAATAAATAGAAATGATAAACTTTATTCAGTGGTTTTCAGAAACTTGGATTCTCCAAGAAGAATCTCACTTTGCATGTTATCTGATTTATATTTATATTTACTGATAAGATCTTAAACAACTGAAATCCTGTAGGGTAAAATCATAAATATTTTAATTTCCAAGGCCTAGTTTACCCATTTCTGTATTTCAGCACATCATCTCTAACCAAAACCTTAAACAATTTACTACATTTTACATCCTTGTTTGGATTATTCAGTTTTTAATTCAATTACAGGGATGATCTTCAATTATATCTGCATAATTTATATTCAAATAGTTTATTTAAATATTTTCATTGAAAATTAACTTTATTTTATTTTGGTCAAGAAAAATTATATTTTGATAATAAAATCTGTAAAGGAGGAAATCACTTTCCAGTTTCCAGAATTATAGATAAGTTAGATAGTATCTCATAAGTTTTTAAAATTTATAAAAATCTAGAAGGTGAAATTAACAAACAAGTTTGTCATGTTTTTTCAAGACATTTCAACAGACTATTTTTAATGAATTAGCTTACTTCATTTTGGAAAATACCACATTGTTCAGTATGCTGGCTAGTTTTATGTTAACCTGGTACAAGCTAGAGTAAATTTGGAAGTAGAAACTTCAACCAATTAAATGCCTCTAATAGACTGGCTAACTGACTGGAAAGCTTCTCATGCATTTTTTAGATAGATGATGATTGACATGGGAGTATTTTCTGGGTGGTGCCAGCCCATGACTACCAGTCTTGGGGCTACAAGAAAGTGGGCTAAGCAAGTTGGTAAGCAAAACTTCTCTGAGGATTTTACCCTGTTCCTGCCTCCAGTTTCTTGCCTCAGATTCATACCAAACTTCCCCTAGTGATGGATCTACAACACTAAGGTAAAATGAAAACTATAGTCCAGTTACTTTTAGTCATTATGTTATGATACAACAATAGGAATCCAGACTAAAACATAAGGAATTTTCCTAATTATATGATCATAGTTTATGCAGACAAAAAATGACCAAAGAATTTATCATACAGTTATGTGAAATAAAAATATTGGGTATAAAGCAAAATATCACCGAAGAATGGTACTCAGGCCTATATTCCTAGTCCTCAAAAGGCTGGGTTGAAGGGATTCTGAGCACTGAGGCCATATTGGGTGTCTTAGTTAGTTCAAAATCTGCCTGAGTTACAAAGCAATGATAAATATGTCTAAGATTATGAGTGCCATGTTTATGGCATATATGTGTACCTATGTGCATGTGAGTGTATTTGTATTTGTGACAAGGACTGGTTATAGAACATTTAAATGGTTTTTGTGAGCAGAGTGCTATAACTTGCTTAATGACAACATAGATTTGCTGTGTGCCTAAAAATGGGGCTTTGAGTATGGCTTTCAGAGGCAGCAAACAGCTTCACCATGCTGGGCTGGGTTGGGCAGGTGGGCACTGCCATAGTTTTCCTAACAATGGTGCTGCTGAAGTTCATTAGAAGGGCTTAGAATTTTAAGAAGCAGTTCTGGTCAGAAAATAATTACAGATACACAATAAAGACAAATTCAGATGAAAAAGTTCTCTAAATTAGATACAGTGTGTTTAAAAAAATGATTGGAAGAGAGAAGATAAAGAGTAGAAAGAGTTATAGAAAAAAGCAAATGGTTTGTAAAAAATTGAAAGAGACAGAGTACAGACAGTCATGATTAAAGGAATAAAGATAATAAAATTACTATTAAAATGTAACAGAGTAAAAACAATCTAAAGATAAAATATACACAGAGAGTCTAGATTATGTATATTATTGTGTTTTCTTTGAATTTTTTGACTGTGAAGGAAATAAGTATAGAGAGACATTTCACTGTATGGGCTGCTAAGCTAAACCAGCATGTATATTATAAAGGTATCTTGATTCAAAATTTGGGTCTAAAGATATGTTGCTTTGGAAAAGAGGTTCTTCTTTTGTTTCCGCAGAGGATGAGAACCTGTGGAATCCTCCCAGACTAATGTGGTTTCATGGACCATGATTCCCTAAAAGGTTGCCTCAAAAAATTACTTCATCCATTAAACAGTAAGAAGCAGTTTGGAGCAAACTATGCCCATCTTCCAAACATTTTTTAATAAATGTTTGTTTATGTTTAATGAGGGATATGCTGTAGAGATTTGCATGGGTATGGATCTTAGTTCATTGAAACAAATTTAAGGTCAATTTTGTTATACTGTATGTCTATATGTATTTCTGATCTTGATTAAGGTATTATGTTTGTGAAGCTTATTTAAAAATGTAATGTATAATTAAGATATACAGGTTAATAGATACCCATCTATAATAGTCAAGAATGTACTTATGTTAGTTAGGTTTTCCAGATGTACAGAGATATATTTCAGATAGATAGATATTCTTCAAACCTTTCAAAGACTATAGAATATGGCATTTAATATGTTTTAAGAACTCAGGGTTTTTCATGACAGTGAGACACATCTGTTCCTGGCAGTACCATCTGCTTCAAGAGGAGAATGTGCATAGAAGAAGCTCCTTGAGAAATTTGCTAGCCTTTTGGGGAAGAAACTGTTCCTGCCTGGGCTGCTTGATGGCATGCTCTACATTCTGCTGGACACAGAAGAAAGTGACTGACAAACTGCCAATATAGTTGGAACTGTGTTTGAGATCTCCTGCTTTGTTTAAATGTCTGCCAGATCCAGTAGGCTGAAGATGGATGCCCCAATGGTACAGAAGAACTTTGGGTGACTGTCCGGGAAGGGAGACTTCTTTGTCAATTCTAGAGTTTTGGAATTTTCTTAGAATGCATTTCCTGTTGGCATAGGTAATATTATATCCTTCCAGAGTCTTTTATGGAACTGAATAATAGATAGCTATTACAGTTTTCCTTAGATATGATAAAAGGTAAAGTAGATATAAATATTGTAACTGTAATTCTTTATTGATAACTGTTTTGTTGCATGCATATTTTTATTTAAACAGAAAAAGAGAAGAGCTGTGGGATAACCCTCTGCATACTGTGATTAGTATTAATGAATAAAGAAACTGCTTTGGGTCTATAGAAGGGCAGAACTTAGGTAGGCATGGAAAACTAAACTGAATGTTTGGAAAAGGAAGCAGAGCCAAATAGAAGCCATGGAGTGTGCTGAAACTTTGCTGGTAGGCCTCAACTTTATGATGATGTGCAGATTAATGGAGATGCTATAAATTATTATGTAAGAGTTATCCAATAAGAATCTAGAGCTAATGGGCCAAGCAATATTTTAATTAATACAGTTTCCGTGTGATTATTGTGGAGCTAAGCAGCCAGGAACCAACAAGTGGCCCCCGCATCCTGCAACAAAACTTTCCTTTTTAATTAGACAGAAAAGGGGAAAAGATGTGGGTTGTCCTTCTGTGTATATGTTGCTTTTACTGACTAATGAATAAAGTTATTTCAGCCAATGGTTTAGCAGAGTAAAGTCAGGCAGAAAACTCAAGCATAGATGAGAGAGAGTAACAAGAGTCTACTTTGAAGATGCCAAAGGAGAAAGATGCTGCCAGACCCTTGCCAGTAGGTCACAGCCTTGTGGTACTACATAGATTAATAGAAATGGATTAATTCAAGATGTAAGAGCTAGTTAAAAAGAAGCCTGAGCTAATAGGCTAAACAGTATTTTAATTAATATAGTTTCTTTTGACTATTCAGGTCTGTGCAGCCGGGAACAAAAGAGCAGTCTCCATCTACAAGAGGTAACTCAAAGAATGCATGAAAAAGTCATAAGGATGCATACTGTCTCACAGCCCAGTGAAAAACTGTAAATGTAAGAATAGTATAATGTATAAATAAATTAATAAAAGAGGAGAAATATTAGGGGTTAAAATTAGTCAGGGATTGAGGATTGATAGAGGAGTGGATAGTGGGTATGTTTGCCAATCTAAAGTTATATACAAAAAGCCTCATTGAACCCAGTTGTTGATAAACTAATTTTGAAATGCAAGGTTAAAAATTAAGAGAGTTCAAGCTGAAATACCCAAGAGGGATAGACGATAGTATACTCAAAATACATGAGTTATTAGATGAAAATAGCAGTGTGAGGTATAGAATACCTCCCTGAGAGGTATTTATTAAATAGGTCCCAGAGCTTTAAAAAGCATCCCAGGCTATTGTCTTAATTACACTCCATAGCTACATGGTAAGGTCCTATTGCTAAAGATACTGACACTCACTACAGCACATACAGAAACCAATCTCTAAGTAGAAAATTCCTCCTGATTGGCAAGCTTTCATAATTCTATAAGGTGCTATACAGGATGTTGAAGGAGAAAACACATTGTGAAGATTAAGAATCTGTGTTTTAACTTACAGGGAAAAAGCTGCCCTGGCTCTGGGGTGAACTGAGGACTGTGGCTGAGACACAGGTCAGCTATGGAAAGCCAGGGCTAAGAGGAAGGAAAGTGGCTGCCCTGCAGCACAGTATATAACGAACTGCTTTGCTCAGATAGTTTGGATAGTTCAGATTAGATCTAGGACATTGAGATAACGTCTCTGGAGACCTTTGTAATCACATCACCCGATGGTATTTCTGCAAATGTTATTGATATTCTTGTGACCATAGCCCTAAATAGTTGCTTTATCCTTGCCCAAGTTATGATTGCTTCATCCAGATAAACTCACAAGTTATAGATGCCATGGAGTTGAGGAAGTGACACCACTGTGTATGCTTGCTATGTATGTTGCTGTTTTCTAGAAGATTTGCATAACGTCCTGAAGGGTTAAGATTAGATTAATGACTCTTATGTCTCTAGTGACCATTGTGTGGCAATCACCCAATGTACTTTTTAGTTCCTCAGTTCCTTGTTTTTACTTGTGTAACAGAAACATATTCTCCTTATACTGCGGTAACGTTTATGGTAACTCTTATCTTACTATGGTAACCTTTATCTTGTTATGGTAACCTTTATCTTGTGAATGTATTGAAGTTCACTTTCTTGTTGAGCTTATGTAAGCCAAGTGTATAAAATGCCTCTACTAATAAAGCACAGCATGCAGTTGCAAGTGCTGTTTCTGCTCTGCATCCCCTGTGTCCTGGTTTGTTCGCAACCCTTACCCAGGGACCTTGACGCACTAGACGTTGACACACATGAATGTCTATATCCAGAGCAAGACACTTTATGCTGTAATACAGTCCTCTCAGGCAACTGATTTCTGATTGGCTCTTAGGCCTGTCCCAAGAGGATGGAATCTGATGCCTGGTATTAATTTGCTCCAGATAAAATCCTTTTGGTTTTTAGATTCATAGGCCAAGAGTAAAACCTACTGTTGTTTTTCTGAGTAGTCATACTTTCAAAGAGTCTTCTAGATATTGATTTATATTTATACCCATAAACATACAAGTCTCCCTATCTGGGTCAGAGAAGCTTATTTGTCTCTTTGCAGCAGTCAACAGAAAGATGCATAACTGCTCAATGTAGATTTAGTATACCAAATCCTTCCCCCACAGGCCCCAGGGAACATGACAGAGGAAGATACAGAAAGAATATAAGAGCACGAGGATGGAGAGCAATGCTCTGAAGTTGTGCTGTCTTAAATATAACATCACTATACCATTCATGAACTCAGTGCAGCTGTAGTTACCTTCGCACTATCAAGCTAACATAGATGGAACAGATCATCTTCATGGCTTTCTTTACTGAGGAGCTCCTGGCAGTTGATGGCTTGTGGAGATATGAGAGCAATTCGTCTTTGAGCACTTGCCTTCTGGTACCTCTTCCATATCCTGGTGGATAAACCTATACTTGTACGCATATAGACCCCAATAAGTACACTAAGAAGATTATTTTCAAAGGCATGCATTTGGGAGGAAGTTAGAGTCAACTGGGGACAAATATGATGGCATGTCATTAAACACAGATAGGAACATTTTAAGAATAAAGAAAAAAAGGAACCATCTAAGCTACGTGCAAGTGCTAGAGGAATGTGACAGCAATGGACAAACACAACAATCCACACAAGACCCTGATGTTTGATAGTTTCCTCTTGATAAAAAGACACAGAAACTCACTGAAACCAGTTACTGTTTACGTTTTAAGAATTGCAAAGTTGTTACTACTATTCTTATGGTGCACCTCCTCTGGGAATACTTTCTTTTAGAAATCAAGGTAAGCAAATCCAGCCTAAAGACTTTAACCAACATTCTTGAGATGGAATGGATAAAAATGGTCTCACCAGCATTTATTATAGGCTTTGTCTTAATAGTGCTTGTTTTTACTTGGAAGAAATAAATGTACCCATGTCTATGTAAGTTACTGAATTTCAAGATTTAGTGTTTGCTCACTTTAGCCAAAAAACCACTTTATTTGAATTCAAAAATATAGCAATAAGCTAATCAGAGCTCAGCACCAAATTCCAGAGGATTCATTCAGAATATGGTAAGGGCATTCTTCTTCCACACTACAAATACATCTTAGATATAACACAGTGGCAGAAAGCAGACTATAAAACAAGCACTATGTTAGAAGAGGTAGATCAGGACATTTGGTTCCCTTTATAGTGTAGGACAATTAGTCTAAAACTTCTATGAGAGGCCAAGAAGCAAGCTTGGTGGTGAAAAGCATTTGTATTTTTCCTGCGGACCCATGTTCATTTCCCAGAAAGATGTGGTGTCTCATCACCATCTGTAACTCGCTCCAAGGTATGATAGTTTGAATTTGATTGGTTCCCATAATCTCATAGGGAGTGATGCTATTAGGAGATGTGGCTTTACTGGGATGAGTACAGCCTTTTTGGAGGAAGAATGTCACTGTAGGGGCGGGCTTGGAAGTTTTCTGTGTTCAGGATGCCTCCCAGGTTCTCTGTCAACTTCCCATTGCCTACAAGATGTAGCACTCTCAACTCCAGCACCACATGTGCTTTTTTGCCTCCATGCTCCCCATCATGATAATGGACTGAATCTCTGAAACTGTAAGAGACACACAATAATTAAATATTTCCTTATACGAGTTGCTCTGGTCATGATGTCTCCTCACAGCAATAAAAGCCCTAACTGAAACACATAGATTCTGACTTTCCTTGGTTCTGTTAGTATTGCACACAAGTGGCACCCAGACATACATGCATGAAAAATACTCATGCATAAACACAAAATTTAAAAATGAAGAAGATCCATGCAAAGGCAGAACAATCCTCCTGTGCTTAAGGTTATTTACTCTCAATTTCTTAATTGCTGTTGGACCTTTAAGTAGCAGAGACACAATATTTCCAAATTATTATCTCTCTTTTAAATAGTATGTGACAGAAAATTTAAGTGGATTATAAGCATCCATTTTGTATTTCACAATGGTAAGTACACTGTATAAAAGAAGAAAAATTATTTTACTTATTTTTGCCTTGCCACATTCATATCTGCCACACTATTATAAGACAGTATTAACACAAATGGTATGTGAAATTATATAATAAGCATTCCATTGAGAGAACAGGCATTATGAAAAATAAGACCCCAGATACTGGTGAGCTAGTAGAAAGTTTATTCTATGTTTGGTGTATTATATAGAGACTTGGGAAAGGAGGCATGAGCTAATGAAAACATAATATCAGATATCGACAATCTTCTGTGTCCTTTTATCATCCAGGGTAAGGATTCCTTCCATCTTGCAATAAGGAGGGTACTTCTGAAATGAAAGTCTTACAATAATCTTTAGGAAACACAGTGGGAAGGTGAGAATGACTTTCCTGCTTCTGCTACTTTCTCAGGTGCCAAGGTGTCATATCTGAGGCTAGAGGATCAGTGAATCTCAATGGTAAATCCCCTACAAGGCACATGTGAGTGACTAAGTTCCATTCCTAGCATGATGAAAAATGAGCATATTTTGAAGTAGCACATCTTACATTACATCAAAACAAAATATAGCAAACTGCACGTGAAGAAATTGCATGACCAGACAATATATATACTCAGTTTCTGGTAGTTTAAATGCACTGTAAAAGAAGTAGCCTGGTGATGACTATGATAGTGATTATTGTAATTTTAAATATATAGTTTCTTTAAATAAAAAGAAGATACTACAAAACCAACAAGCTGATAGATGAAAGAAGAAAATGACAGATTTTTTTTAAAAACAAAAACTTAAGACCTTTCTTTTCAGTATTATATAAAAAATATATGCTCTGGCATTGAATAAAATGATTGCCCAAAAAGAAGATAACATGCATTTGCAGAGTCTTTGGTTCCCATAAACTCCCAGCAGCTAACCTGTGAAGCAGCAGGCACCACACATGTCAATCTCTCAGGAAAGTGTGGTCTATTGGTCAAGTGTGAATTCTGAGCAATGGCTGCCATATGGAAACAGTAAAGTGCCAAAGAGGAATAGGAGACAAGTGTTTCTGTTCAGGAAGATCTCAGTGGAGGCCAAAAGGTGTTATCGGAGGGCTTCCTAATTTATCTTGTCATAACATCAACCTTAGATCTTGATGCTGAATCAGAGCACCAAGCATCACTTGAAGAAAGTAAGTGTTTAGCCGTGGATCACAGGGCAAGTCGGCTTTGATGCTCAGGGTTTGCAGACTGGTGAATTGGAAGCTTGAAGTTTCCACATTGAAGGAAACAACTTTGATATAAGCCTTGGGGCTGAAATATCAAGAAAAGACTTCTAAGAATCAATTGATGATAAAAGCCCTATCCTGTTTTAACTTACTTTTGTGTGTGTGAAAAGAATAGTACCAATTATTCTGTTTGCTAAGCTGGTTGCTTGTTCCTGTGGGAGAATGCCCATACAATATCGTAAAAGAATGCTAACCCAAAGAGACACATTGAGTGTACCCATTAATGTGGGGAAAAAATGTCAATAATCTTAGGACCTTCTGAAAGATGTTCAATTAAATTAGTGTGAATAGAATAAAAGTGCAAATATTCTGTTGCTTCACTCAGAGTATAAAAAGCAAAGGAAAGAAAGTATCTCAAAATTAATCAGGCTAAATTACTTAATGCAAAGTTTTCAGCCAGTGAAAATACCCAACATAAACAATGCTATGATTCCAGTTTAGGAAATTTATAATTGAGAGATTTAGAGATAATTTTTTATGAGTAAAAAATAAAAGTACAAATGTTAGCAAAGTGAATTACTATAAATACACTTATTCATACGCACATTATTCACTATCTTTATCAAGCTTCAGAAGCTTTAAATTATGAATACATTATATACTTAATTGCCTAGAAAACTATATGCCTAATAATGTGTACTTTAACATTGTGTTCTATTAGCCAATACATTTAAAGATATAATGTATTTGGAGAGCTCTGTCACGTCTGCTCAATTTTTTTGGTTTAAATATGAGCCTTAATAAGTTCCTTTCACATTTTAACTAAAGGACAATGAATACAAATTGTCAAAATTGTATTACTAAGTGCAAAAGTTTCTAAACTATTGCAGTTTAGTAATATACTGAAATTTTTCATGTTCCCAAGAAATCTCTCTTAAATATCTGTATATTTTAACCTGCCATGAAAACAGAACTTGACAAACATCTTTTAAAATCTGAAAATGCACAGATTATATACTTGACCGCAGTAAGTGCCTTCTGGTTAGATGCAATCTTGGCAATGATAAGTAACAAAAAGTATGTATGAGAAATTGTTGGAACCTAGTGCCCGGCCCCTGCCCTGAGGATCTCTACCTGCCAAATTCCTCCTAAATTATACTCTAACTGCTATCATTGCTGGACACACTCCCCACTGCAGAGCAATAGCCCAATCTCTGGACCTGAACCCACCAGTCTCCACTGTAGAAAGCACTCCTCTATTAAAAGTTCTTCTTTCCTCAAGAAATGCTATATAAGCCCACCTTCTGCTCAGTTCTCTGGTCTTTCTTCCCGAAACAGAGGTAGCCACCCTCTTGATCACCCCACCCCAATAAATTTCTTGTGTGAGGTTTGTGTGGTGTCTTAATTTCTAGACACTAGTCCTGTGTGCACATAAACATACAGACTCATAAATACACACACACACATACACATACACACACATACACACACAGAGATACACACATACACACACAGACACATAGTCCCATAAATAACACAAATATGATATCTAGAAATTAATACTTGGGGCTGGCAGTGTGGCACATCTGCTGAAGTGCCACCAAGACTGCATTGCATGAAACTCTAGATGTGATGCTCAGCCGCACATGAACTTGGTGAGGTGACATACCCATTATCCCATCACTGAGGAGTTTGGTGGCAGGAGGATAGAAGTTCAGTGTTATCTTCAGATACATGAAAGTTAGAGGCGAATTTGGGCTAAATGAAGACTGTTTCAAAGAAAAAACTCTAATGAAAACTAGTTAATGGAACTAGATGCTAGCTTATTAATTTATATATATATATATATATAAAACCATTNATATATATATAAAAAACCATTTCCAATACAAATAGAAATCTTTTCCTTTTGTTTTGTTTTTTCAAGACAGGGTTTCTGTGTGTAACAGCCATAGCTGTTCTGGAACTAGCTCTTGTAGAACAGGCTGGACTTGAACTCACAGGGATCCCCCCACCTCTGCCTCTCAAGTACAGGGATTAAGAGAAGTGCCACCACCCCCTGGCCGAGAATTCAGTTTTGAGAGGTCACAGTTGTTTCCTATTTCCAAACATCATCCCAGTCATTTGATATTTCCAAACAACATTGTGTTTCCCTTCTCTAGTCCTTAAATTGCAAATTCTGTGGTAGTATGAAATTTTAGATGGGAAAAAAGTTTAAGTTGGACAGTCAAATTCTCAATAAAAATTACTAAGAACACATCCATTTTTAAAAATCAAAATATAATTGCAATATTTTTACCTTTTAACTTTTCTCCATCCAATCCTTCCTAGTCATCTCTCTTGCTTTTTCAAATTCATGGCCTCTACTTATTAAAGTATATATATAATTGCATGTGTATATATGAATCTATATATGCAGTATTTTACAATTATATATATATATATTCTTAAGAGTATAAATATATCTTGCTTGCCATCCTTTACCAGTACAAATATACATATATATTACATATATGCTATATATACATTGTGTGTGGTTTGTATGTATGTGTCTATGAAGATGATGCAGATAAACACTGATACACATATAAATTAGACAGAGATATATATTATACATGTATAATTTCAGGGATAATCACTTGTTATTTTATAACCAAATTGGAAACTTTCACTGGAGAAGACAATTCTCTCACATTTCTTAATTGCCACTAGTTCTTTGAATAAGATTAAAGTCCATGAGATTTTCTCCTTCATTGTCAGTATGTCTATTGGTGTCTTTATTATTCAGTTTTTGTTTAGACAACCATATTAATGAGGCTTCTTGGGTATGGCTTCTCTGACATTTCAAAGAGACACAAATCTCACAGAAAACTCCTGTTCCTCCTCTGAGTCTTATGTTCAGAAACAGTAGTGTAGATAGGAATTTTGGTTGGATGGGACATGATGTGATCACTTGGTCTCTGCATTTGAATAGTTGAGGTTTGAGGTAAATGTTGGTGGAGGAGACTTTTTTGATGAGGATGAGGACTATGCTTATCTGTGGATATAAAAGCAAATATTTAGAATGTAGTTTTGAATATTACTGGTTTATATTATATATTATATTAGTTTGTTCATTCTCTTCCAAGTTCATGACTTCAACAACCCAGGATACTTGGCCAGGTGTCTATTAAGAGGCATGAGTTCTTTTTGTTGAGCAGGTTTTAAGTCCACTTAGAGAGCTACTGGTTACCGTAAAGGCATGTACCTCGATTGAGACCTAAGGGATGCCATTCAATGCTGGTTATTGGTTTCAGTCATAGACATTATATCTGAGCTGGAGTTTCGATTGTTTCTCTCACTTAGAAATTTGCCTGGTACCTTCTAGTACTTCAGAAAAGCTAATCCTCCCTTAGGAGGCTTTCAGTTCAGAATATCTCAGTTCCTTCAGGTCTTTTATCTAAAGTAAATGGTATCTTCAGCAATAGGAATTTGCCTTTGTCCTCTGGAATGCAGCAAGGGCAATGGCAAAATGGAGGTTGGGGAGTCCCCTGGGCAACTCTAACTAACAATTCAAATGGAGGCATCTCAAAAGTGCTGGGATTTCTGTTAGAAAGCCTTTGGCTCCTTGGGAAGTACTAGTTACCCTGGGTCATAAGCTTCCATTTATACTGTGTTTATTTCTATGCAGACATATATNTTTTAGGTAGGTAAATGGTAATATAATTCTTTATGAATTTTTTCAGACATCTTTCCTGTTATTTTACCTTCCTCCCTCTATCTTCTATACTATTGTTTCTCAACCCACTCTTATTCAAATCTATCTCCTGTTATATTGCCATTTTCACTTTAATGTCACTTATACCTTGTTATTTCCTCTCTATTGCTTTTCCCCTAGAAAAAAAGCTAAAGTAGGAAAATAACAAACAAATGAAAAATAAAGCACTGCTTCATTTAAAATTGCTTCAAAACTCCTTGCTAATACTAGGGTATATGCATAGTGTCTTTAATACTAAATTTATGGATGCAGACAATAGAGTTCTACCCATATGTATTACATGAGGAATTAAGTTGTTAATCCACTCCTGACTTCCCAAGTTCATGGAAACATTTATCCCCTTTGAACTTCCAAAACAAGAAATATACACACCAAATACACATGAAAACTGACCGTCCTAATTGAGGCTCTGACGCAATGTTCCACTGCTATCTGTTTTCCCAAGCAAACTTGAGATTGAAAAAGATACATGGCTTACAATAGCAGGCTAACACATTGCTTCTATATTTTCACTAATCCTGTACAGTAGCAATTTATAGTACATATAATAATAGGTAGTCACAAATAATAATAATAATAATAATAATAATAATACCAACAGACAAGAAATATCTTATGGTGTACTCACAAGTAAAGCATCCGACAACATTAATAATGACCAATAATTATCTTCACAATAGTAGATTATACAATCTATAGAACAGATGGCAGCATAGTAAGGTATAACAACTATTATTGTACCTGGAACTGTAATGTCAAAATCTGAAGGAAAATTTGGCCTGAAAGTGTATTGACTACTTTGTTAAATTCAATAAGCTTTACTTACTGTAAAATTTTCATATCTGTAACTTAGAGTATAAATAATCCTTATATTTAAGAAAAACTTTTTAACACAGAAAACAATAAAACCTATGTTTGCCTAAGAACTTTCTTCATAAAAATACTTTTCTGCAATTTTGTCAAAAATATTTTAATTTACTAAAGCAAGATACTTGAAATGAATATGAAATCATTTAAAATCTCATTTAATAGTACTGTATATCAAGATCCTTGTAACAAGAGAATTAATCTACATATTTATTCTATCTGAAATAAAATTATTCGAAGCAATTTAAAAACAAGTACTCACATAAACCTTAGAATTCTTAAAAACAATAATGACTGAGAATACACTTTTAAATATAAACCCACTATACCTAAAAGCATAGCACAAGACACAGATGTAAATGGACTTTTCCCCTCAACAATCACAGGGAGAAGAACTAATTGAAAACCAATAAATTAAGTACAGTGCAGCAGGCGGTCTCTAGCTCACTTGGCCTGTGCATCAATAGGTCATTGTCAGTTAATTAAGTGAAGGTATAATCAGCTTAATTTATGTAGTTCATGGAGTTAATGGTATCATAGTACAGTACCTGACGTCTGACCTGTCCACACTTGTTTTATGTGTTCACTTCTTCCTGCTGTTCCTCAGAATAGGAACGTTACATGTTTAGTGAATTTTCTATGCTTCTCTTCCTGTAGGAGATGATATATTTCACACACACATACATTCACGCATGCATACACACACGAAGAAAACATCATTATAAGAAAAGTGCCTATTTTAAATGGTCTAATATTTCTATAAACTATTTTTCAAAACATTAACTGTATCAGCATGCAGAAATTTTTACAAAAATACAAGTTAATATTGAAATATATTAAATAAAATCATAGAGATTGCAAAGAAGATAAGGCAATGAGGAAATGGAGGGGCAATCATGAAATGCATCGGCATAAGCTCAAACTAGGTAAAATAGTGCTGCTATGTTTGTAAGTCATGTTGCTTGCTCCATTTTCCACCTGGTAGCAGCAACATTTTTTCCCAGGGAGAGCATTCTTTTTACTGTCTACATAGCTCCGCTTCTCTTTTCTGAAGCTCCAAGTTTGCACACAAAGACAAACCACAATGTCAACCAACTGGACCTCACTTAAGGAACCTAGGAGATCGATTTGTAAAGCAAAGAATGAACAGGACCCTATTTCTGAAGTACGTTGCTCAAACTGCTCTTTCATTAAAAGATGCTCTTTTTTATTGATTTTGGCTTAAGTAATGAGAAAGCTTATCCAAAAATCTTTAGCATTTGGGCTCAACTTAAGGAAATCAATACAGTCATTTCCCATTTGAACTGCATATGTGAGTTTTATGTACGAGAGAAAAGACAAAGCCAAATTCAGATAAGTCAATAGCATTGTCAATAGAACATGAAGCTGACAAATGGCGCTTTTCAGCAATTAAAGTGAGCTGTAAACATACAATGACTAATCAATTGCAGTGTTTAGTCATTAACAGGTTTTAATTGGTACAAAAGTTGTATGAGGATATCTGTCTTCAGAAAAGAAGAATAAAGCATCTTAAGTACCATGCTTTGTGAGTGCACAATCTCATATCTTTCAAAGTGAATTGAGGCCTTAATTAGGAAGAATAAATTGAATATTAAATAATCAATGTATGTTAGTTGTTAGTAAAGTACTTTGTAATCAACATAATATATACACAGAGCACTTTTTCTTTAAAGTTTATTACTACAAAATTTCCAAAATTTTGATAACATTTTATAATTATTAATTAAATAAAATTAAAACACTTCATAATTAAATTTAAGTAATTTCATGATTTGTAAACTTGAATAACTTAATCATAATGATAACTTTATCTTTATGGTAATATTTTTTGGAATTTTTAAAAATATTTTTGGTTTTGTGTAAAATATCCTAGCATTGATTCAAATAACATTTAAAAAAATTTGTATTGACAAAAAACTGAAATAAGACATACCCATTGTGGTTGGCCATTACCTTGAAGCATTCAGGGAAGTTGATGTTCAGCCAAATACTATTCATAATACACTAAGATGGGCATATCATTAAAATACAGATAAAACCTTTGTTTTTAATAAAAAATGATATAACAAAAGTAAAAGGTTAATTGAAAAGCAAAATAAACTACCGAGTTTAGTAAGGCACATTACCTAGATTAACAGAAATCAATGAAATCATTAAAACAATTAATAACTTAGAGCTCCATCCAGGCTAAGATAGACTCTGTGGCTATTAGAATGTGGACACAAGGCTACAGAGACATATCTATTCTGACTGTGTAATTTCCTCTCCTCTCTAGCACATTAGTAATATATGCAACCGGCATTCCACAGACACCCTTTCCCACATGTCTTATAAGAGGCCCCCAGGCCTTGCAATGTGGATCCCAGTCTTGAGAGCATGACGCGTATTTCCCCCCATGTTTTGGAAATAAAATAAGCCATTAGCACATTTATGTCTTATAACTGTTAAACATTTTCTCTATACAGACAGCATGATCCGTGTTCTAGACAACACCAATTATACCCAGAGCTATGTATAGAGCAATAGCAATCACTGAACTCTGAGACATGACCAATCAGGACTTATATTCTATTAAATATTTCTCTGCAGATCATGCTCCAAGAAGAAACAGGAAACTGTCAGAACTTCATGGGTTACATGGGTTCTTTCTCTTCTCCTGACATTTAAAATGAAGCTGTAGAGACAGCACAGAAGTGAAAGGAATGTTGTGAAACAGAATGCGGTGCTGTGATTTTATCCCTATCTCCCAGTTCCAGCCCTATCCTTAAAGAAACTTTACTTTGATCTAACTGAACTGAAATCACAGATGCCCCCTGCATCTTGCTTGAAAGCTAACAGGGCAACTCCTTCAATTGCCTGGGCTCAATGATCTAACACTATTTTAGGCTCTTTAACCTAGATTAAAACAAAAAAACACATAAATGTTTTCTAAAAGAAGCATGAATTCAGAACAATACATTATTTTTGGATTGCAAAAAAACTAGTTACTTTTCATAGAAAATCTTATTTCAGTAAAGCACCTTTAATTATTATTCTAGTAATCAGTAAATAAAAGTTGTTCTTAGGCATAAAGGATAAAATTATTTCACTCATATTGAGTGGGCCTGTAGGACACACCTGCATAGCACTCCCACCCTTAGGGTTCAGGGTGAATTGCAAACGATGAAGAAGAAAGGTTGTTAGGGTCAGAGAATCAGGGAGTTTGCTGTGAGAATGTGTATCCTATTAATGTCAGCAGCTACATCCATAAAATCTCACAGTACAACTTCCTAAATGCAAGCTGAGTGAGAATGACACCAATGGACATGTCAAAGGAGATGGAGAAGGAACACATGAGGACTCAACACAACTCAAGGAACTATAGGCAATTAAGGAATGAATAGAGTGGAATAAATAGTCTTCTCCATGGGAGAGCACACAACGGGTTATCTGCTACCAAATGGCCAGTCCTGAAAACTACACATGAGTGACATAATACAGATTAAACAGGTTATATTTAGAAATATATATACATATATATATATGCATGGACATATATTCATGTACCAACAATTAATAAAAAGGAGATGAATTTGAAAGGTAGCAGGAAGAAGTACATGTAAAAGTTTGGAGGGAAAAGGGGGAAAGAAAAGATGATGCAATTATATTACAATCCCAAAAATAAAAGAAAAAGGCAAATATCGGAAAAATACAAAAAGGGAGCTAAAGGGTAAGAAAAAGCTCACTGGAATGTAGTGTTTGGAAGGGATTCTGGCCAGTGATGAACTCAGTAGTACTTCATACAGGAATCTAAGAAGGCACAATTGCAATTAAAACAAAGGAAAGAACTGAAAGAAAATGATGTGCTAAACTTCCCCCAAATCATCCTAAAATTCACAGTGCAGGAAAAAGAATTTCCAAGTTGAGAAACTTTGACTTATTTAAGTGGAAAATGCATGTATTGTGAATACAATACAGAGGGAGAAATATAATGAGGCATTAGGCTGCACAACACCTACTGGGATCAGAGCTGATGTGTTCTGGCCCGAAGTTCCATGTCTGTTATTTGTTAGCTGTGCTGACTTTGGTAAAATGTATCACTTTTCCTTATTTATAAAAAGAAGATAATATTGAACAAATTCTCAATGTGAGATTTTGATCATATGGCCTATGACATGCCTGGCACCAGTCTGGTATGTGGTAGTTCTGTAGTAACTTTCTGGGCCAGAAAGCTAATTAATTTTTCACTTAATGGGGTAATATTTGTATCATACACCCGAAAAGTCACTTAAACATAGCATTGCATAATATTTATATGTAAATGTATTAAGTGTAATTAGGAAGTGATAGTGTGTGTGTGTGTGTGTGTGTGTGTGTGGTATGCATGCATTTACACACATGTACATGGGCATGCTATGCTGTTTGTGTAGATGATAAAAACCACAGAGACCAGTTTTAGGCTTCTCTCCCTCTCTGACAGGGTCTGTTACTGTTCTAAACTCCCTGTCCAGGCTACACTTACTGGTCAATATATATATATAACTTAAGCCAGTACTGAGCTGGAACTTTCATCCCTACTGGTTAGTTTTCAAAGTGCTAGATCATTGAAATAATTCATTACTTTCTTATTCAATTTGAGTCCACTTCACAAGATGAAACTTATACTTGGCACCATCATCAGACTAAGAACATGTGACCAGACAGGTCATCGACTCTATGACAGAACTTATTACTACTATTTTGCCAACTGAACATAGCATTAAACCAATTATTCTTGACTTATTAAGGTCATAGATTTCTTCATCTTTTAACCTTCAGCAGAGAAGATGAAGTAGCAAACAGTTAACACAGAAACCCATGTCTTGTTCAGTATCCATAAAATAAGGGACTAAGAATTCCCAATCCCAACTAAACACATGCCTTTCTCTCAAGGCTCAGGGATCATTGTAGAGGGGGCAGCATGGTGAGCACAGGGGCCAGAGGCAAAGGACGACTACGAGAAAAGATTGTATTCCAGGTAGAGCAGGTAAGCTGCACAGGTAAACTCACAGCACTTAGGAGAGGGTACACAAGATCTGTATAGTCTCATGCCAGATGAGATCTCAGTGGGGACATAAAATGTAGGAAAGAAGTCTCGTCTCTGTAACAGTCAAGAATATATTGACAATTATAAGCTTCTGGGAAATTTAGTTTTTCTTAAAAGTGGGGCTCCTGGGAAGTCAGCCATGCTCCAATGGAAGCTTTCACATCTGGGAATATAGGTGCACCTCTAATTTGATTTTATATGCTTAAAAATAAAGAGTACACAAGGTTATAGAGTAGTGAGGTGAAGTGAAAAATACCGGGAGCGGGGAAGCAAATACAATGAAAACATCCTATAAAATACTCAAAATGTACATGGAGGGACTAGAATGACTGCTGAATCAGGATAGGGTTACCTTGCAACTAGGAATCCAAATTTGCTGCACAGAACGTATATTAAACGTAAACAATCATGGCGTACTAGTTTACCAATTTAGTCTACTTGGTGAGTTGCAAGTCAAAGAAACCATATGAACCCTGTTTCAAAATGCCACATTGTGCCTAAGGAATGATATAAAAAGTTGTTCTCTGAAGCCTTCATGTACACACATACAGAGAGAGAGAGAGAGAGAGAGAGAGAGAGAGAGAGAGAGAG
>LOEQ01009130.1:23902-38146 GCA_001685075.1 Bramus lutescens | reverse complement strand
GATCTGTAAGTTTTTCCCCTTTAAATAAATAACTATTCTATTAATTATAATTCCGAACCAGTGTGGGATTGTTTATGACTTATGCCTTCATTGTTCATTTGCTCAACAAATATTTTTTAAGCAAACATCTCAATATATGTTTGAGATAAAAAGAAAAAGATGAGAGAAACATATTTATGTGGTTTTCATTTTAGCTCACTCTTATGTGGCACAGTTCTGAGCACTGTTTCACGTGCTATTCTTTAGTTGTTACTATTATTTTTTCTAATTTTACAGATATGCACACTGAGGTTAATGAAAGTGAAATAATTTGACCAATGATGCTGACTTTAAAAGAAGAACTCAAGACATGGGGGGAAATATGGCAGAACAGAGCTTGGAGAAGAGAAGCTAAATTAGAGACTGAGTAGAGTTGGTCCTTGGCTACTGGGAGTTTCAGTTCACAACAGACCCCCTTCATCCCATCACCGCCTGCTAGGATGGTGCAGCCACTAGGCCCACAGGCGCCACAGCATGGAGCCTCCACTGGTACTGCTCCTAGACCTTCTCACCCTGGTAGGGGAAGGAAATGTGAGGGTCGCAGTGCTGACCTTGCTGAAAATACTATGCCTTGTCCAGGTTACCAACAGAGCAACCAGCACCAAGCACAATGTGTCATACAGCAGCCAGGAGCTCACACAGGTCCTATCCACTTCCTCCATGCTGCCTAGCCAATCACCATGACTCTAAGCAACAACAAGATATCCAAGAGGAACAATGGTTCATTTTATGAGTTACATCTCAAAAGAATTTCTGTGACCTGTGCTGACACAGCAAACCAGGCTGATGTCTCTAATCTGTCCTGTAGCCAGCTGCTATGCACAAGTAGGTATTTTTTGTAGTGATATCCAGGACTACAGACTCATAACTGAGAATCAGAGGCTTTGAAGAATTCTGTGACACCCCTGCCCATAAAAGAAACAGTCCAGACATAAAGTTATTGAAGCAAGTCCTAAGAAATTATGATAAATATGCTGAAGTGTAGCACTTCACAGGTGATAGCTTCTGTCTGACTGGGGATGAGAGGAAAGGTCTGTTTACTTAAGGGGCTAGCCATTGGTAAGGCAATCATGCTGCAATAAATATGGGCAACATAAATTGGACTTGGTGTTTTTTCAAACTTGTTTTTATACACACACACACATACACACACACACACACACACACACACACACATATATATATATATATATACACATACAGACTATCTAGTGTCCATATATTTTATATTGCTGTTTAACTGTTTATATATAATATATTTATTAATTTTTTGTTTATATGATATATTATAATATATATGGGGCAGGGGCTTAAGGGTGGGAAGGTGGACCTTGGATTAATGGGAAACAAGTGAGGGTGATCAGAGTCCACTGTATGAAATTTCCATATAATTATTAAAAGCATTATGTTGCGGGGCAAAGGTGTACTCAAAATATAAAACAAGATCCTTGGCAATGACCTTGACATCCAGGCAAGGAAACTTTGTTGGCTAATCACTTAATGCTTTCTGATACGTCTTTTTGATGCTGCCACAGAGCCATGACTGTTGGGAACCAGACCAGCAGTTCTCTCTCCTCACAGCATCTCTTTTATTGGGATGGACTTTGGCCGATGCAGACTAGTTTCAGTCACCTTTATATTCATCTACAGAAACACCAACATCAAGGACGTCGTGAACATTACAATTGGTAACTACATCTTTGCATGAATTTAGCAATTGAAATAAAAAAAAATCAGTCCACTTATCCGTGTTTCTAAGGATAAAAGACCTATTTTTATGTTTCATATTTTAAAATTCAAGTTTTTCCTAAATTTTTATCTTTAGCAGAACAGGGCTCATTGTATTTGTCTACAAAGGTTACATAAGCTCAAACCAGAAGTAATGTTTTATTACCAAACATTTTATAAGGTTGAATTTTATTTTGAGAGGTCAACAATCTGTTACTGTATATAGAATCACCAAAGGCAGAAACATTTTTGACAAAATATATATGTATCTTTCATACAGATTATATTAAATGAGGTTTACATAAGTACTTAAATTTTACTGTGCACAACGTATTTTATGCTGCATTCTAAAATAAAATTTTATCACCTTGGTTTTAGGCCAGACCAAAGTGTGCCTTCTACTTGGTAACATGAGTCATCTACCTGATTGAAAAATTCAAATTTAAATTAGCTACAAAAATGAATTTAGTATGTCACCTCAAAAATTCTGTTAATATGCATTTATATTACTTTTCTTGTAGTTGTTCCTGTCTTATTTTTTCTCCTTTCTTCCCCTTCTGAACAAACATATGTTAGTCTCATTCAATTTTCTTCTCACTACTACACTAACACTTCCTCTCAATTCCAGCTTAACGTTCTCTCTTCTTTCCCATTAACCTTTGACATCCACACTTGCGAGCTCCTCTTTACTTCCAATCTGGCACATTCACCTCTCATTTCTTTCCTAATATGATAGATGTGAGGAGAAAAGCTCCATCCTTTACAAAATGAAGAAAAAATAAAGTTTCAAAGATAAGAAAACAGTGTGATTCAGTTATTCACTTTTAGTCAACACATTTACATATCCACTTTTCCCGAGATGTTCTCATTCTTTTACACTGAACTGATATTTCCAGAGGGCTGAATGACATGTACTAATTTTTAATCTTTCTCTACTCCATTACCAGCAATTTCTCTAAACCACATTTGAAATAATCTTTCAAGGGATTTAAGTGTGTCTGGGATTTATCTTGGTGTCTCTGCTACCTAGTTCAGTGATTGCCACAGTGCAGATGTTCACTGAGCACTGAGGAGGTGGACAGAGCCCTAATACTTGATAGGAAAGGAAACTAAATTTAAAGAGAAAATCTTTTTGCACCAGTAGCCAAGGTGGAAAGTGCAGAGCTCAATATGGTCGAAGGTTAGTGCTCACAAGGACATCGTGTGCAAGCTATCATCCCTTCCCCCGGTTACTTTATATCATCGTTCTGAACATTTCTTCTTAGTCTCAAGAAAGAATACGGTTTGGAACTACAGTCAAAGTGCCAAGGATTCAGCAGAGGCTGCTGTACCTTACATGTTGTTATTCCCTTCGTAAAGGGTGACCCAGCCAAAGCTGAGCTGAAAGAAAACACAAATGATCTTTCGTTCCTATTTCCCCGTAACATCCACTGGTTAAAACAGTCTAAAGGAAATGTCCAGACACGGTTCTGAAATGTACTCTTCCAGAGAAGCAAGGAAAACCAATACACTTATAAATCCATCCTGCAATGCTTACCTGCCTACGTGATATACTGATCCAATAATGGCACAAAAGTTGAACGAACAAACAGCCACTAAACCGATTTCGAACCCACTTTCTGAGATAGAATCCATGCCTGATATTCCCTGGGTGTCCAAGAACTTGGTACTAAATAGGCCCTGAATTTGAGAAAAATCAAATACTATTTTCCTGCTAAATAAAAGTAGCCATAAAATGACTCCTAGCAACATTCTGCTGTCTCCATTAACTCTTATCTTGCTCAGCCCTTATCAGAGAAGTTCTCACCTGCAATAGGATGAGGATAAATACAGAAACATGAGTAGAAAATGTGCAGAGTGTGAGAAACCTTGAAACACCCAGTCCTAAGTGGAATGTCTTCATCGAAGCCTCCCCTCGGCTCCAAGGGAACTTTGTGGAAGAAAGATGGAAAGATGATAAGGGCACATGGGAATGGAAGGCACTAAGGAAGCAAGGCCTTAAATATCAAGATAATCCTATATTTCTTATATTTTAAAAAGTATAATATTAAGGTACTCGAATTAGTCATTGTAAGAGTCACACTGTATAAAGTTCTTTAAAACACTTGAAAGCCAAATCAGTCTGAACTATACAACAAAGCCTGGCTATATTATTAAGTCTACTTATTATTTCAAAATTAAAATATGCATACATTATATGATATATAGATATTGTTAAATATCCTAAACAATTCTTGATACAGAATTTAGATTCAATTATTCTTTACACATATTTCACATTTATGTTTATATAATTTAAAGATGAAAAGAATAATTCATGTAAAATGTAATAAATAATAAAGATAGTTTGACTGAATGAATTTTTACTTTGGTGCTCAAAAGGAAATTTTTTTAAAAGGCTATTACAAAACATGTTTGCAAAGGAAATGCTGCTACCATAGTAGTGATGTAACACTAAACAAGCAATGAGGAAATGGGAAACAGCATTGGAGTTGTAAAACTAAATGGATTGCATCACTTTATCTCATTTCCAATTCTAACAGTACTATTGTCTTAAGATCTCTAGTCATCTCAAGAAAATGCAATTACCTTGTACAGACTTTCTTTGGTACATTGTGATTTCCATTTAAATTTTAAGCCTTCACAGTTTTTTGTCCTAACACTAATATAAACCTGTAGAATGTATCAATACAAAGGTTTCTCTTTTGGTAATATCTCACTAAAAACTCAGGCATAGTAACCATAAATATCTAAGTCACATCAACTAAATATTAAACTCCCCTACCTTTTTTTTCTTTTTTTACTTCTCCTACTGACTGAAATATGGGACGATCCTCTAGAAATATTAAGGAAGACATAATTGATTACATGTACTGTCTAAAGAAAAAATTGTTGAGGATGATTCTCAAATGCCACTCTTGAATAATTGAGTAAATGCAATTTCTGTCATGAATAAATACCAATGACATTCTGATTAGATTTTCATTCTAGAAAAGTCAAAGCTATCTGGACAAAAAGGATATCCGTGGTTGCTGGGGTTAAGGGTGGAGAGATTTAAAGTAAAGGGCAGCCTGAGAGAGGCTTTGGTGTTTTTGCTGTGTTGTCTTGTTTAAAGAATGATAAAACTATTCTTTTGCGTATTAATTTCAGTGGTGTTTGTATGTTTCTAATTAATGATCAAAACCTACAAACTGTATGACAACAGAATCATACTATATATAACATAAAAATAAACAGAAAAAAAGTACCAAAACTTATTTGTGTTTGAAAGTGTATTGTTTTAATAGAAGAAATATCCTTAAAAAATAAAATGAAATAAAACAATGTTAAAAATTTCTAGGAAAAATAAATGAAATTATTTGAGAACAAAATTAAAAATTAGGACACACCTAGGAAAGAAAGAGTGTTACAGATAAATGCAAAGATAAAACACCGAATTAAAATTCAGAGGCATGTGGAGATGAGAATACTCACTACAGGTCAAGGGCTTAAAAATTACTTATATCTTTAGACTTCCAATCCTGAAGAATATATATTCCCTTTCTTTCATTCAAATTCATAACCTCTTTTTCCATTAATTGTTAATCTATACGTATGTGAATACACATATGCACTTCTGAATATAACCTGATCAGCCTACATATTGAACTTATATGTAAACACATATTTGACAGCTTATTTAGTATCTGTCCTCTATGTCTCAAAATGCTTCAAGGTTCAGGCTTTAATAACATCAGTCAGTGTATGGCCTCATAATATGCTTATACTGATACCTAAATTTGTAACTTCTTTGATTGACTGTGAATTACAGCCCCACATTTTTAAATTTTGATGCATCCAAAACTAATGTCTGATATTCCACTAAAGCTGCCCCATTTGCAGTAGTCCTCATTTTCTTGGAGGGCAGTGTCACTCTTCCAGTTGTCCTAATTGCAAATTTCATTGTAATAGATTGCCTGTCATTCTTTCAACACTATATCTAATCTGACAACAAATTTGAGGGTCTTAAATACCAAAATATAATCACAATATTATCAGTTCTTTTTTCTACCTCTTTTCCCAAGTGTTTTCAGTTACAGCATCTTTCACAATGATTGTCAATTAAGCCTCTAATCAGGGCTACCATCTTTTAGCCTACCCTCCACATAGCACCATAGTTATATCAAGAACCTAAATTGAGTTATACTATAACCTGCCTGAAAACTTCAGTAGTCCTCCAGTTCTAAAAGGAGTTGAGTCATCACATGGTTTGCAAGGACAAAAGATGGTTTCTGGTTGATAATGCACATTTGGAAAGCATAAATAAATGAATGAATGAATAATAAATAAATAAATAGAATTAACTATAGAGCTGAGTTCACAAAACTCTTCAGATATGGTACTGGATTTTAATCATGATTTGAAATAACAATCCCAAAACTGAATTTGACAGTTTCCATGAATGATAGAGAATTAACTGAGAATTTTTGTAAAACAGTCAGGAACCAGGGATATGGATGTGAGAGTCACAAAAAGGTGAAACCTCAAACTTGGATGGGTTAGTACATCAGATGCTTATTTCTCATGCATATAGATCTATATTTGTGATCCAGGTGGATCAAAAATCCCAGTCCTATCATGAGGTACAGGCATCTCTTTCTTAGACCTGACAAAAGGGAAACATAGATTTGTTTAAAGCTTTTATTGTTGTTTTACATTTTTGTTTGACACATAATAAGGATACTTATTAATAACATAATGATAAAAAGGTATTTCAATTCACACATACTTTGTGTAATTATCAAAATAGACTAATTAATATATCTGCCACATTAAATGGTTATTATTTCTTCTTATTGTTTTTGTTTTCTTGTTTGTTTGTTGTTTTTTTTTGAAACAGGGTTTATCTATATAAGAGATCTGGCTGTCCTAGAGCTTGTTTTGTAGATTAGGGTTAGCCTTGAACTCACAGTGATCCACCTGCCTCTGCCTCCCAAGTAGAGGAATTAAAGGCATGCATGCACAACACTGCCAAGCTATTTCTTTTTTATGGTGAATACTCTGTTAACAGAGCTCATTCCATGTGCCATTTAACTATAAGATGTGCTCAATGCCCAACTCCTACACTTCCCTCTCTCAGATGTTCCTGGCCTCTAGTCCCTGACATTCTCCTTTTAGTTTTGAGAGGGCACAAGGTGAGAACTCATGATGCTTTTCTTTGTATGTCTTGCTTATGCAATCTGATCCAGGTCTGTCAGTGTTGTCATGAATGATGGTCTTGTTTCTTTTTGTGGCTGAATACTGTCCTGTATGAATAAGCCACAATTTCTGTGTCCATTTCTTATGAAAGGACTTTAAATTAACATTATCATTGTGTCAAATGCTTGGAGTTTCCTTAAAATCCTGCAAATAGAAATGTATCATCTCATAATCTCATCATTAAGTATATGCCTAAATCGAATGAGCTCATATCAACAGGCATCTGCTGTTTCAGCACCACTTACCATATCTAGAATATGTGACAAACTTCATCATTCTTGTTTCTCAAATAATGAATGATAAAATACAAGGTCTAATTATAGAAACTTGCCTTGCACAAAAAGAAGGTGACTTCAATTACTCACTACAGTTTATAAATTAAATAAGTTAATTGCAGATGATACATGTTCAAGAAACAAGCAATATGAAGAAAATAATAACTGTATTGGTATAATAAGGAAGTAAACAAAACATAATAAAATCACAATCCTGTACAAAAACAATGACAAATAACAATTAGAAATGGATCACCAAGATACAATTAAACTCAACAAGTTTAAAAATTATTCCAAACAGAATTGCTTTAATATTCAAATGTATTTTATTCATATTATATGCATTTTACATTTTAATCTTTCTGACATTTGGTTAAACATTAACCATGTACCAATGTACAATAATCACATTTTCAGATTCCAGCTTAGATTAGCATGCCAAACCTTTTTTTATTATAAGCCCTGGTTTGGGTTGTGCTTTATAATACTTATGTATGAGTAACCAAAACCTCTCTAATTTTTTGGTATTTTGTTATAGGGTCCTTTAAGAATATGCATAAAATCTACAATTATTGACAATAATGTCTAAAAAGGGGATTTTTATGTGAAAAACAATTTTGAAGGTGGAGGCTGCTCATTTTGGAAATAATCACACAGAAGTTGTATTATCACAACAGTGCTTGGCCTATTAGCTCACACTTCTTATTGACTAGCTCTTATATCTTAAATTAACCATTTCTATTATTTTATATTTTACCACTAGGCATGTAGTTTACTGGCAAGATTTCTGAGCATCTTTTTTCTCTAGCAGCTGCGTGGCATCTCCTTGGCTCCGCCTACTCCCTCCTCCTCCTCTATCTGCTTAGAATCCCCACCTTGCCCTATTCTGTACTACAATAAGCCCATAGCAGCTTCTTTATTAGACAATGACATTCACAGCATACAGAGGGGAATCCCACATCACAATTTAGCTATCATAATACAAACAACACAGGAATTATGTGAAACTTAGCTATTATACAATAATTTTACTACTTTTATAAGTTTTATTGTACAATCAGCCATAAAGTTATTAAAACTATTCAAATCAGATCCAATGGATGACTCTGAAGCTAGAGTTTCCATTGCATTGTGTGGAGTTAAATTGTCAATATAATGTGATAAATTACCAATATAATGAACAAGGATCCATTGCAAAATGAATTTGGACATTTAACTGTAGGTTGATGGTGCTTCTAAATTGATTCTATGGCAAATCCAAATTACAGTAAAATGGTATTGTAGTGGAGATAAAATAGCTACAAGTATTCATCTTTGTTCCTAGCTTGTTTCTCAAGTAACAGAGCACTGTTGCTCCTTTGATTGTATAAAAACTATAAACCAAAGAGCTTATTATAATTGTTTTCCTTAAGAACAGAAGAGATGGAGCATATATGTACTTCTCCACGGGGGAAAGTCTTATCCAATAATTTGTATTCCTTTCTATCTTTTTCTTTAAGATTTTTTGTGTGATTTATTTAACTTTATTTTATGTGCATTGGTGTGAAGGTGTCAGATCCCCTGAAACTGGATTTACAGGCAGTTGTAAGTTGCCATATGTGTGCTAGGAATTGAACCCAGGTCCTCTGGAAAATCAGTCAGTGCTCCTGACAGTTAAGCAACCACTCCAGCCCTAACTTACATTTCTTTCTGGCCCATCTATATGTCTGTATGTCTAGTTTAGCACAGAGTTCAAGTTTGCGTTAAGGGTATAGAAATCTGTCATACATCTATTTCTACAAAGAATAAAACAAACAGTATTAAAATCTAAAGGTGAATGTTTACATATTTTTGCCTTCACTTTTGCCTCCCGAATGCTGGGTTTAAAGGCATGCAACACCACGACCTGTGTCTTTACTTTTGAACTACAGACTGATGGGAGATTGACGACAAATCTCAGCCATTTACAAAAACTTCAGGATGGAAGTTTCTACTCATATCATCAATATAAAGTCACAGCATTGCTTATTACTAAATCAAGCTCTATTTTCTTTATGCAATGAAAAGAAAGATGTCTTACCTTTTAAAATTTTGTTTATACAAAATGTACAATAGTATCATAAAGCATAATAAATATTTTTTCACCTTGAAAAAATATTTAGTGAGACATTTTTACTGCCTTTAAGAATGCTCACATTAGCTGGGCTATATTTATTCATAGTCATTATATTTACATATAATCATTGAACTTCCAAATTTGTAAGAAAAATAACATTCTAATAGCATTCTGCTGATAAATCAGACTAGATTCAATTAGTGTAATTTGTAGAAAAAAGATCATATTTAGTACACAGTACATAGTCTTCATTTTAAGTGTATTTATTTACTTACCTATTTATTTGTGCATATGCATGAATGCGAGAGAGGGAGAGAGAGAAATGAGTGAGAGACAGAGTGCATGTATGCCACAGTTAAGTATACAGAGGTCAGAGGACAACTTGTGGGAGTCAGTTCTTCCTTTCTGTCATGTGGATTCTAGGAAAGTAATTAAGATATTTATGCTTAGTGGTAAATTCATCTACCCACTGGGTCCTCTCTCCAACTCAAAACACGTTTTTTTTGTAGACTTTTAGTTCAAGGTAATTTTATTTTAAAACTTGCAAAGCTGAAAGAGGTTTCTAATATGTTGTGAAACAATAATTACAGTTTATATTTGTACATTTGAGCTCTTTGTTAAATGTTAGTAGTATAGGAAGTTTCTCGTCAAATTCCTCTTTTCAAAAGCCTGAAGCAGGTGCTTGACATTTTCTCATTAGATAGGATCATTTTTGGTCTGAGATTCATAATTAACACTCTTCAAAGAACTTCAAGTCCAAAGCAAACACTATTTTAGTGATTCAAGATTAAAATTTCTGACTTTAACTTGACACTAACTTCAGTGACATCAGTTAATCACTTCTGAAAGTGAGTTGACAGCCTCAGAGAAATCGGAACCTGTGTTCAAGCAGCTTTTTTTTTTTTACTTTGATCCCATCTTTCCAAATGAAACCTAAGAATAAACTTCACTTGTCTCTCTATCAATAACATCTTTTTGCGTCTTCACTCTCATTTACAACCTTTTTATATTTCTGGTATAAACACAAATTTCTCCCTGTCTAGAATTTTCTGTAATTTTCAAAATGAACTGCCGCAGGGAGGGCCCACTTGTTCGTCCTGGCCACCTGGCTAGCTTACTAGCTTAGCCCCGAGATAACCACACAGAAATTGTATTCATTAAATCACTGCTTGGCCCATTAGCTCTAGTCTCTTGTTGGCTTACTCTCACATCTTGATTTGACTCATTTCTATTAATCTATATAATACCATGTGGCACTGTCCTACTGGGAAAGATTCGGCATGTCTAACTCTGGTGGCTCCATGGTGTCTCTCTCCTACTCTGCTTTCTTCCTCCCAGAATTCATTTCTGTCTTCTCCACCTACATAAGTTCTGCCCCTGTCAGGCCAAGGCAGTTTCTTTATTCATTAACCAATACAAGCAACACATAGAAAGAAGGACCTCCTATGCCAAGGAACCTTTAATTCTCTATGTGAGATGGTCATCCACAAACATTAACTGTATCCTGTTGCTCTTTTGTTCAACACCTTTCTCAGTTCCTCATAGACAATAGTTTGATATTTGCTCTTAATTTGAGGTTCTGATTTTGCTTATCATGACTCTGAAAGATTCAAAGAACAAATGTAAATACCTCAAAAAAACAAAGAGGCTCATTCCACCTTTAATGACTAATAAAAAGAAGATTTTATTAGTTATCTCGAGTTATATAACATAATTTACTTGAGCTGAACATGCACTGAAATCAGGGAAAAATAGTTCATAAGTATTCTGTTTTTAGGACATCCCAATGTTCCTCTGGTTTTGTATATGATTTGTTTTCTTGGGAAGATGGAATTTTCTGAACATCTTTATATTCTTTGACTTTTGGTCAAAATAAAATACAATAAGATCAAATGAAAATCATCATATTGAAATTGAACAAGATAAGCCAAAACAAAACTAAAAGAGCTCCAAGACATGATGCAAGAATCAGGCACCCATTAGGGAATCAAGGAAATCCAGAGAATCATAAATATGTACTTAAAAATATTATACTCCTCCAAATTGGAAAAATTTAAAGGACATGTATAATTTTCTGGATTGATACCACTTATCTTTAGGTTTTCTTAAAATTATTATTTTCTATAATACAGTAATTCTGTAAATGTCAGTAAATTAAGTTTTAATTAACTAGGTTTCAAAATATATATTTCAAGCAAAGTCTATGGTGCTCAAAAGTCTTAAATTAACCATCTATGCTGGTTATTTTTTTTTCTGAACTAGACATAAACTAGAAACATCTGAGATGACAGAACCTCAACAGAGAAATTTCTTTTATCAAGTTGACCTGTGGACAAGTCTGTTGGACATCTGCTTTATTAATGATTGTGAGAGGGACTAAACTATTGTGAGTGGTGCTACCATGGGCAGGTTGTCCTATGTTGTATAATAAACCAAGATAAGCAGCTAATACAAATAAACAGTCTTTCTCTGTGGTTACCCTTCAATTTCTGACTCCAGGTTACAGCATTGAGTCTCAACATGGCTTCCTTTAATAATTGACTGCAATCTTAAAGTCATTTAAGACCTTTGTTCCCTTAGCTTTATTTTTCAGTATTGCATCACAGCAAAACAACCTAACTAACATATGCTTAACAAGTTTCTGATCCTCTATAATATATATTTGCCAGTGATGAGATAGTTTAGAAAAAGTCATGAAATTTATAAAAATTCAAAGTATGAATAACTTCAAAGTAATTCAAGTTATAATTTGTGTGGAAAACTATTCATGAAATTTAGAGTGATTGGCCTGGACAGTTGGTTAGAAAGAAATGAAGCCTAACATGGTACTAGAGGAATTCTTAATCTGCAGAAATTTGTAGAAAAAATGGAAAGGAAATACAGTACTTCAAAAAGAGCAAAGTCAGAATGTTTAAATAATGATTAAAATATCAGGCTAATCAGAAAATAGTTCCATTCCAGTATGGTAGTTAATGAATATGATCAATGTAGTAAGAATTTTTCATGTGTCTACTCTATGGGTCACTTGATGCTTAAATATTGAAATAACCTTTTATTTGTTCACAAGGTTTCTTTGTAGTTTTCTAGATGAGATTAGCATTCAGGTGATAACAAAAATAGTCCTCACCTTGCAGTACTTACCAATCTGTTGAAGCCTTACATAGAGAGTAGGCACTGCTTGATTTTGAGGCCTTTAAAATCAAGCTGGTACATACACTGCCTATTCCGGATTTTCAGCTTGCTGTCTGCAAACTGTATGGTGTCTAGCTTCTGTAAACAGGTTAGTAAATACCTTATAAATGTGTTTGTGTGTGTTTGTGTGTGTGTGTGTTGTGTGTTGCATCTGAAGGACAGAAACCTTACAAATACTTGATATGATGAATAATAGATACAAATAATAAGTTATGTGTTGATAAATGCTGTAACTAGAGTGAAAAGGTTCTGCTGAGCCTTAGTTTCAGAGTGAAACTAAGAGGCATTAGAAGCACATTGATGACAGCAAATCATTTGCTAAAGAAAAAAATGAATGATTTCCTTAACAACAGGCAAACTAAGATCTTCATGTTATAAAGTACTTGTGTCATTTGTCTTTCTGGGTCTGGAGTAACTCAAGAATTATATTCTCTAGTTCCACCCATTTACCTGAACATTTCATATTCTTTTTAAAAACTGAGTAAAGACTTTGTTTCATATAAAAGTATCTATTTTATAGACCATTTCCAATGCTCAGGAAACACCAAAAAAAAGGACAGAAAGAATGTAGGAGATGAAGATTGTGAAGGAGTCCTATAATTATATTTTCTGAAATGACTTGGATGCTTCATCCATGAATGACGGCAGCAGTGACTTTCTCAAGACATAAAGAAAATTCAGTCCCTCACATTCTGGGGATTTAAAAGTTCCCCAAATTCCCTGAGGAACTATATGCAGATACTGGGATTCAGGAGGAAGAATCATAACGCTTAGCACTTAAAAATTTACATTGGCCCTGCCTAAGTAAATAATGCCCACACATGGCGATGTAGGTAACCCAACTTAAACAGAACATAGACATACTTACACACACTCTCACACATACCCATGACATAAAAATAGAAATGATGTTTGGGCTATTACAAATAATGCTTCTATGAACATAGTTGAACAAATACTTTTGTAGTATGATTGGGCATCTCTTGGGTATATTCCCAAGAGTGGCATTGCTGGATCTTGAGGTAGGTTGACTATCAATTTCATGAAAAACTGTCACACTGATTTCCAAAGTGTTTTCAAAAGTTTGCATTCCCAGCAGCAATTGATGAGTGTTCTCCTTACTCCACATCCTCTCCAGGATAGGATATAATTGGTATTTTTGATTTTAACCATTCTGACAGGTATAAAATGGTAACTAAAAGTTGTTTTGATTTGCACTTCCCTGATTGCTAAGGTTGAAATGTTTGGCCATTTGAACTTTTTCTGTTGAGAATTCTCTGTTCAGTTCAGTATCCCATTTTTAATTGGGCTATTTAGAATTTTAATGTCAAGTTTCTTGAGTTCTTCATGTATTTTGGAGATCAGACCTTTGTCTAATGTGAGGTTGGTGAAGATCTTCTCCCATTCAGGAGGTTGCCTTTTTGTCTTAATGACTCTGTCCTTTGCTTTACAGAAGATTCTCAGTTTCAGGAGGTCCTGTTTATTCACTGTTTCCCTTATTGTCTGTGCTACTGGGGTTCTACGTAGGAAGTGGTCTCCTGTGCTCATGTGCTGCAGTCTACTTCCCACTTTTTCTTCTATCAGGTTCAGTGTGGTCGGATTTATATTGAGATCTTTAATCCATTTATGTAGTAATAGGGGGAGCAGGCCTGCTTTTCGTCCGGCCCAGCTCCCACA
>LOEQ01009129.1:48408-60131 GCA_001685075.1 Bramus lutescens | reverse complement strand
CTTAAAGAGCTGCAAGGTTTTGCAGCTAAAGCTGAGTGAGGAAGTCTCTCTTAACTGACAGTTCTTGCTTGCCTCTAGCAAGCAAAGCAGAACTGAGAAATTGCTGCTACCAAGAAACCATGCATAATGCTGTTATTTTGTCTAGAATTACTTCCCAAACTGTCTCAGGCTTTATGTGAACACAGTTGCCCCACATTGGGTGCCATCTGTAACATGAGGGGCTATTCATTGGGTTTTCTGTCCCACCCAGTACCCCATAGCCCGGATGCCCCAAAGAAAATCACACAGAGATCTCCATAAGTTTTAAAATTGATTGGCCCATTAGCTCAGGCTTCTTATTAGCTCTTATAGCTTATATTAACCCACTATTCTTATCTATGCTAGACACACGGTTCGGAACCTTTCTCAGTCAGGTAGGTCATATGTTTCCTCTTCGGTGGTCTGGGCTGGACTGGGAGGAATGGGCTTCCTACTTTCCAGAATTCTCCTATTCTCATTACCCTGCCTCTACTTTCTGTATGGTTGACCCACCTATACTTCCTGCCTGGTCAATCAGCATTTTATTAAAATACANNNNGCATTTTATTAAAATACATGATTGACAGAATACAGACAATTCTCCCGCACCATATGTGCTGTCCAGTAAACAACAACAAAAAAAAGAAGAATGAAGAATTAGCTGTGTTTTTCCCCAGTACCATTGTGTGTCAATCATCTGCAGCAGCTCTGCCTCCAGGACTACCTGAAGAATATATATAAATGGCAATATTAAAAGAATATAAGATTCATTGCTATTTTGTAAATATTGTGATCTTGTGATAGCACCTTAATCATAATAACACCAGGTAAGATTGAGTATTCACCATGTCAGTCAATGCAAATTATTTTTCAATATTATCTCGTTCAATATATTTGTAGAAATTTCATTATCAGTGTGTATATTCATGTGCCTGTGTATGCTATGCATGCATGTGTATTGTGTGTATGTGTTTGTGTGTATACACACTAGGACTCTGACATATTTGGCTTTGCTCTTAAAGCTTCTCCATAGCTTCACAGAGTAGCAAAAGTTTGAGAACAGAATTGCTTTAGACTACAACCACCCAGGGTACACAGCATTAGAGTTAGCTAGTCTAGGCCATGTGACAGTCTTGTGGTTAAAAGCAGAAAGTGAAATAAAATAAAAATAAAAGGAAATGTCATCTCCTAAGACATGTCTTCTCTGCTCACTCATGGAAATGAGCCTTCACTATAGCATCTCTGTGGTTCTCACCTGCTGACCCTTAGACATTACTGACACACAATGCATGCTCAGTGGTAAGAAAGGTGTCAGGGAGTCCCATTGTGTCCCCTGTGTAGTACCTGAGACACAAAAATGGATAGTCAATGAATACTCAAGAAGAATGAATCAAGTAGAAAGGGTACTATGTGAGGCAGAAAGATGGCTAAAGAGAATGGTTGGAGAACTAAGATGGTAATGGAGGGAAGTGACAGCTTTCTATCATAGTGGAATATAAATTTAAATATATAAGCATATATATGACATGCAAATAGAAGGGAGATATGTGAGGATAGGAAAGGTATATGTGGGTAAAGATAGAAAAAGGGCAGTGTGGAGGGTGAGTATGACCAAAGTGTATATGAAAGTGTCATAGTGAAAGACATTATTCTGTATACTGACCTAAAATTAACTTTAAAAGAGAAATTGAACTAGGTTAATTGAATGGGAGAAAGACGGGTGAAAAAAAGGGGAGAGAAACTTAAGTCCTGCAAATGAATGGAATCTTGGTGGGAGGTGGATGAAAGCTTCAATACTCTCAACCCTTTACTCCTAGATACATGTTAAAGCCACAGTTAACATTGCTTAGACAAGAACCAGGCATAAAATTCAGAAACACACCCCTTTGATCATACTAAGAAGTCCTTCGGTGTCCATGGAGGAGTCAAGAATTGTTTTCTGTCTACTGCTGTTTGCAACTGCTATTATTTTCAATTTATCAGTCTCTTAATAGTTTGGGCTAAAAGAATGCCTAGTGTTCCTCTCACCTCTGGGCCTAATCCAGAGGTTAGGGAAATGTAATACTCCATATACTTTGGCCTGCCTTTAAGAAAGTTGTAGAGATTATTCAGTTCCATATCAACAAAACAGACACCCAATTGACAAGCAGCTGGCAACAGGCCATATCTGGATTATGTGGGATTCCTCTGTATGCTGTGAATACCATTGGTTGATAAATAATCTGCTTTGGGCTTATTGCAGCACAGAATAGGGCAAGGTGGGAATTCCAAGCAGATAGAGGAGGAAAGAAGGTAGAGTCAGGGAGAAGCCACTTTACTGCCACAGGAGACAGATGCTGGATGTCAGATGGAACTTTACCAGTAGGCCACAACCACACAGCGATACACAGATTAATAGAAATGGGTTAATTTAAGATATAAGAGCTAGCCAATAAGAAGCTGTAAGCTAATAGGCTAAGCAGTGTTATAATAATACCATTTCTTTGTGATTATTTTGGGTCTGGGAAGCCAAGAAGTGAATGAGTGGCCTCCGTCTATGTCTGGAAGCAAAGATGAGCCAGTAAAGATCCTTCTCTCAGAAGCCCATGTGAATCCCAATATGCCACACAACTTTTGTTGAACACCTATATAACGTTTTTCTTCTACAGATGCAAGTGACAGTTTATATTATATCACTGAGTTTATTTTCCATTCATCTCACCAGCTGTATAGTCACAGTCATGAAATTCTTTAATGTCATGGAAAATTTCCTGTCAATTGTGTTGTTTCATCACTTTCCTTTTTTGATCAGAATGTGGGGGTTGTGGGGGGGCTTAAAGCATCTGCTTCATGTGCCTGTGGGAAACAAGGCTGAATACTAGACACCCTGTCTTCGTTATTTCAATTTAAATGTTTTTGCTAGACTTTACTACCTTGACATTGAGCATGAGTCATTTCAACAAATCTCCAGATTGCAGTAGTTTTTAATTTCTGATTTTATAAAGACAACTTCAAAGTCTCAACTATTATGGTAATTTTTCAACTATTTTTTGAATGAATATGTCTTCTGTAACTCTTTTACACCAAGTGAGCCCCATCTGTCAAGGAGCCTTTGGTATGTAGGGAAGATAAAAATGTAGCATATACCCCCAATGAAACCTTTACTCACCATCCTGACTGTAACCAACACCAGGTTCGGTAAGTACTCATGTTTATTTACCCAGCCAAGTTTACCTGATAACCTGATATGGCTGGGCGAGGAATTAAACCAGGTGTAGCTTGGCAGAGGCACAGCAAGACTGAAGCTGTGACAAGTTTATTGAGAGCAATCAGATACCCTTATATGAAACAGAACATAATGTCAATTACCAGGATCAATACAGTTGCCAGGATACAACAATGTTTGCAAAGCTGTGCAGGGTACACAAGATTAATATCAAGTACCAATTGTCCTACCTCAAGGTCCTATATGCCTCACTGACATCAAGGGAACATATGAGAAACACAAAGTGACCTGAATGCTTCACTGCCTGAGGAAGTGCCTCAGTTTCTCAAGAATTGAAAGTCACATGATGTTCCAGGAACCACAGACTCTAACCTGAGAAACCTATGATGCATACATCTCAAGGCAGCTAGGCCAGACCAATTTCATAATTCTCCTTAAGGAGCCAAGTCATTCATTCCCTACCATGTGGACCTTCTCAGAAGCTTGTAGATGAGTATTTTCACAGCCAATGTCCTACAGTTTATCATACATGCAACACCTAAGAGTGAGCCTTTGAAAATAAATTCAGATCATTTTACTCTCTCTTAACAGTCTTCAACAGATTCTCACATTACTCAGAGCAAAATATGAATTCTTGGTTTTATTTCTAATTTCAGTTTTTAAAAATCAGAGTTATGGTAGGTAGCCCAGGTTTGACTCAAACTTGAAATCTTCTCAAGTTCTAGGATGACAGGCAGGTACAAACACACACAGTTGAAATCCAAACTCTGCACAATAGCACACAGTAACAATCAAAAATTATACTGAAAACAGGAAGAAACAAAAGTTTAGAGCCCAAAGAGCACTTATATTTAAAGGGGAAATTAAGGAAACAGTACAGTTATTATAAGAGAAGAACTCATTACAAGAGAAGAACCAGAAGAGGAAAACTGAAAAACACATTCTCAAAAACAAGGAGGGGTTAAATTTAGCCCAAGGTAAGGTACCCTCAAAAATGTCAGAAAGCACAAATCAGTAGCTGCAAGGGGCCGAATTGAGCTTAGGCCTAGAATGTGGTTGCTAGTTTGCAAGACAAATTAGGAGTTGGATCAGGTCTTGAGTGTGTTAGAAAAGGCAGAAGAATGATTCAGTTTGGGTGTGAGTGGACAGCAGGATGGAAGTGGCCTGAACCTGTGGAGCCTTTCTTATTAACAACTAGACTGCTAAGAAAAATGTAAGAAAAAGCTAAGCAGACCAGGATGGGCACAGCAGACAGGTATTTTGTTTTCATTCCATTTTCTGAAGTAGGAACTATAAAAAAGACAGAAAGATGTCTCTGTGAGCAGGGAAAAAACAAGCAAACAAACGAACAAAAAAGGGAAAGGAACAACTTTTGGAACTTGACCTCTCAGAATGATGAAAATGAGAAACATTGAGTGGGGATTGGCTCAAGTGGAGAGTTGCTTCCCTTCTGAAGAGGACCAGAAGAGGAAGGGGCTTAAGCTGCTAACAAAAGTCACAAAACAAGGAGAAGCTGAATCTGCTTTTTTGGGGTCCTACATGTTCTGGTTTAATGAAAATTGAGATCAGATACTAAGAAAGACGCCAATGGAAGACTGGTAAGAACAAGGAAGTTTAAAAGGGGGGAAATCTGGGGGGACAGAAAAATGATCATACGTTTGTTTCAAAATTGTTATGCTTAAATCTATGGTTAAATCTGCATATTTTAAGTATTCCAAATCTACAAAATGTGTTTGTTCTCAAATTCCTCAAGAATGTGTGGTCCTGTGCTACCCATAGGATTTATTACTCTTACTGAGATGTAAGTTCTCAGAATTTGAAGGCTGTGAGAACAGCCAGAGGACCATATTGAATTTACAGTCTCAGGAAGGCTGATTCAGCAGGTCAGTCAGAGCAAAAACACTTCAGGGTGATCCAGATGGACATGATCTGAGCCCCAGGAAAGCAGATCCATGGCTAAGGGACTCTGTAGATGCTTCAGAATAATTACACAAGAGAACTTTCTGGGATATTATTTCATCTAATAAGATCAAAAAGATCTGAGAGACTTCAAAGAAATGCTTTCATAAAATAAACTGTATTTGATAGAGTCAAGAAGTATCACCAAGAAGAAGGAAAGATGATTAAAGTCCATATAATTGGAGAATCTTGGTGCAAAAAAAATGGCATAAGCAATATATTGTGTGACGTAGTGGTATATTATTTGTATTTTGATAAATAAATATTGCCTGAAGACAAGAGGCAAAGCTAAAGCCACTAGAGTTCAGGCAATGGTAATACAAACATTTAGTCCCAGGATTTGGGAGACAGAGGCAGATAGATCTCTGTGAGTTCAAGGCTACCCTGATCTACACAAGGTCAATGCAGAAACAAATCCACTTGGTGGCAGCCTACACCTTTACTTCCAGTGCTAGAGAGTCACACACCTTTAATCCCAACAGTAGAGGGAATAGAAAATGAGAAGAGATAGAGAGAAAGGCTTAGTCTGTTTAGTCTATAGTCATCTAGCCTTGATAGAGTTAAGACTTCTCTAGTGGCTTGGTTGCTTTGCTTTTCTGGTTTTTGCATTGAACCCCAATTTCTGCCTCTGTTTTTTTTATTATTATTATTTGTGTTACAGAGTGATACTGTTATTGGAGGAGTGTGAATAAACATCATTTACCCCTGAGTAGGAGTCCTTGACAGACCAACGTACAAATACCACCAATGTCCATCTTGTTCACCAATGAGTTTTTTTGGGGTTACCTACAGGAATCTAGGTGAGAGGTTACTTACAGGGATAGAAATGACTCAAAGACAGTTCTATCACCATGTGAAGGGATCCACACATAGCAGGATGCTCCCTCACGGTTCCTGGGACAAACCACACCCAAACACCTATTTTCCTTTATTTAGCATAAAAGAAAAAGTAGCTAGTTTAGAACTCAGAATGCTGGGGTCATCCTTGTGGATTCCTGGGAATTTTTCTAGAGCCAGGTTTCTTGTTAACACTATAATGGCTCCCTCAATCAAGATATCTCTTTCCTTGATCTCATATCTGTCCTTCCTCCATCTCAACTATTCCATTCCCTCAAGATCTCCTCAACCCTCCCCTTCTCCCCTTTCTTCTACCCCCTGCCCCCATGCTCCCAATTTTGTCAGGCGATCTTGTCTGTTTCCAACTCTCAGGTGAGTCATATATGTTTTTCTTTGGGTTCACCTAGCTTCTCTAGGATCATGGATTATAGGCTCAATGTCCTTTGTTTATGGCTAGTATACACTTATGAGTGAGTACATACCATATTCATNGCTCCCTCAATCAAGATATCTCTTTCCTTGATCTCATATCTGTCCTTCCTCCATCTCAACTATTCCATTCCCTCAAGATCTCCTCAACCCTCCCCTTCTCCCCTTTCTTCTACCCCCTGCCCCCATGCTCCCAATTTTGTCAGGCGATCTTGTCTGTTTCCAACTCTCAGGTGAGTCATATATGTTTTTCTTTGGGTTCACCTAGCTTCTCTAGGATCATGGATTATAGGCTCAATGTCCTTTGTTTATGGCTAGTATACACTTATGAGTGAGTACATACCATATTCATTTTTGGGGGGATCTGGGTTATCTCACTCAGGAGAGTGTTTTCTAATTCCATCCATTTGCATGCAAAACAAGGATGACTCCAGCTAAGATCCTAAGCAATAGAGGAGAAGGTTCCTTAACTGGTCTTGCCCAGTAGTCAGACTGATGATTATCTTAAATATCACAATAGAAACTTTGTCCAACAACAGATGGAAACAGAGTCAGAGACCCACATCGGAGCACTGGACTGAGCTCCCAAGGTCCAGTTGAAGAGCAGAAGGAATGAGAATATGAGCAAGGAGGTCAAGACCGACCACGAGGGGTTCACCAACTGAGACAGTGTGCCTGAGCTAATGGGAGCTCACCAACTCCAGCTGGACTGGGAATGAACGACCATGGGATCAAACTAGTCCCTCTGAATGTGGTTGCAGTTGGGGCAGACTGAGGTGCCACTGACAGTGGCACTGGGATTTGTCTCTACTGCATGTACTGACTTTCTGGGATCCTATTCTCTTTGGATGTATATCTTGTTCAACCTAGATGTAGTAGGGAGGGCCTTAGACTTGCCACAGCACAGGATGCCTTGCCCTCTCTTAGGATTTAATGGGGGAGAGGTGGGAAGGTGTGTGGAGGGAGTAGGAGGAGGGGAGGAAGAGGGAATTTGGATTGGTATTTTTAAAGTAATAAAAAATAATAATAAATAACAGTAATAATAATTAATAATAATAATAGAACTCAGAACACAAGCAGAAAACAGCAGCAAATGACCCTGCAGGTGTGACAGAGGGAAAGGGGGATATTCGTGTTAGAATGGGCTAGAATGTGACTTCTACTTCCTGCACAAATAACAGTATGGCCCAAAGCGTCTGCAGGAAGGCAGGAGACCACTGCTGTCTGCCTGCTATGCATTTTGTTGCATGTTAAACAAACCTTTAACTGTGAAAGAAGCTAGCAGGGTTTCTAGATATGAGACTTTTGTTTTGTTTTATTTGTTTTTTGAGACAGAGTTTCTCTGTAGTTTTGGAGTCTGTCTTGGAACTCTCTCTGTAGACCAGTCTGGCCTCTTGACTGCTGGGATTAAAGGCACACAACTACCACCACCTGGCTAGATTTGAGACTTTTTACTTAAATATATAAGTTCTGCCTTTCGTTACTTGTGATTTTATCTATGACTTTAACCTGTTGCTTTTTCTTTTTCATGAAAATTAAGTTTGTTTTAACTGCTACATGAGTAGATGAAATGCATTTCAGAGAGCTATCATGTGTTGTTTCAATATACTCACTGATACATAAATTTAAATCAGGTGAAAAATCTGTCTCTTAACATTTATCATTCATAATAACAATATTAAATATCCTTTTTCTGCCTGTCTGAAATATAGAATACATTACTGCCTGCTATTGTGCAATCACATTAGGGAACAAAACCCCTCCCCTTGCTCTTATTTAACTGCTTTATCTCCATGAAGAGCCTCTCTTCCAGCCCTATTCTTCCAGTCTCTGATAGCCACAGTTTAGCTTTAATTTTTCTTGACTTACTAAGCAGTGCTCTGCCTGTTTGTTTTTTATTAATGCCACATTTTCCTCATACATAAGTGTTTTGATATTTCATATTTATTTGTTTATTTGTTTTAACATCTCAAGCAAAGTTTCCTTCTGTCTCCCCTTTCCAGTTCCATCTGCATACTCCCTCTTCCCCATCCATTCTTCAGATGCAGGCAAGCATTCCCGAATACCAGCTAACTATGGTATATCAAGTTGCAGTGAGACTAGGCACCTCCTCTCTTATTCTGGTAGGAGGAATGGAGGAGTCAGAGACTGCCCCTGCCTTCACTGTTAGGCTTCTCACACGGAGACCAAGTTACACAATTATGACATATATGCAGAGGCCCAGGTCAGTCCCATGTAGACTCCCTGGTTGGCAGCTTAGTCTCAGTCAGCCCCTATGTGTCCAGGTTAGTTGGTTCTGTGGATTTTCTTCCCCTGCCCTTGACACGACTGGGTCCTATGGTGTTTTTTCCTGTTTTCTGCAGGATTCCTGCAATTGGCCTAATATTTGGCTGTGGCTCTGCACCAATGTTTTTCAGTTGCTTAATGAAACCTCTCTCATGACAGTTGAGCTAAGCATGAATCTATGAGTATAGCAGACTATCTTTGGGAAAGAAAATAATTTCACTGATTTTTTTCTTTTCCATTCCTGTTTGATTCTTTCCTAGGTCTCTGGGATATCCTACCTCTGGGTCCTGGCACTCAGGGTAGAACTCCCTATGGAGGTATGGATTTCCAGCTGTGCCAGACATTACTTGGCCACTCCTAAAATTTCTGTGCCATCTTTACCCCAGCTTATTTGTAGGCAGGAGGAATTATATGTCAAAAGGTTTGTGGGTGGATTGCTGGCCCAGACCCACCCCTGGAAGTCTTCCTTGGTTACAGAAAATGACTGGTTCAGGTTCAATATCCACTATTGCTAGGAATAATAAGTTTTAATTGTTATCACTCTTTTGTATTAACACTTAGTCACCACACTGCAATAAGGTGGTTGATGTTGGAGTGAGCTCCTAATCAACACTGCAGACTGGAATACTTTGCACTGAGTGTGGAATCTGCATTGACCAGAGGTTAGGTGTTACAAGAGATCGTAAGCATAAGAAACCATTATCATGTTTAGTCGTGTTGGGAAACCTGGCACAGATAAAAGAGGCATTTTCAACATAGCCAGGGAGTGACGGGTAACAGAGATTTTTTGGGCATTTGTTTTCACTTACAGACTAAGTGTATTCCCTGAAGATTTAAGATAAAAATTGACTTGAGAGGACATCCAAAGATCCTCCTTTTCCATTGATTTTAAACTATAATTCTAAGGTGTCTGGCACTAAACTGTTCCCAACCCTGAAGCTTTACATCAATATTAAAAAAAAAATCCCTGAAAAATTATTTTGTAGAAATAACCAGTCTTATCTACTACTTATTGTCTTGGAAATGAAGTCTTGTAACCTGATATAAAGAAACTACTTAAACTTCAAATAGTCTTTCTATTTTTAAATAGGAATGTATATCTTTTAATAATAAAACTTTTCATGGAACTGCATAATGAGCTCTGCATTCATTAATGTGTCTTAAACATTTGTAGGGAACATACCTTATGTTCTGTACTAAAGTTCCAATAATTCAGCATAGTTTGGGGTTGAGACATTTCTTGTCCTATTTCTGGATGGAATAAGATGAGAAACAAGTATAATAATTACCTAAATAGTGAATGGCTCTATCAGATCTTTGAAGCCGCTTCGCATAAAATGATGGTGCTTATATACTTCTGACAACTTCAGAGAAAAGGATGGCATATTAATTTCTACTCACTAGACTTTATACCCCACATTTAGTCTGTATCACTTAGAGGGCGACTTGTTTTAAACAGCTCCCAAGATATTGTGTCTGACACCTTTGTCCTGAAGGATGAAGACCAGCATGCAATGAAATGTGCCTGCAATAACTGTAAAATCCAGTAGGAATTAAAGCTTATTCCCTATCCACTCCAAAGAGGGACATATCTACAGACAGGACCTTGGCCTTCAATGTCCTTCAGAGAGGAAGAAAGGGGTTCTCCAAGGCTCCAACTGTGCCTATGCAGAGGCTCTAGGTGACCTGTTTCAGCTCAGTGTCCTGTCCTCAGGCCTCTTCAGCAGAGAAGTTGTGGAACCAACTGCTAAAGGCAATCCAAGGAAGACACGAGGAAAGGAGAAGGCAAACCAAATGTTCATGGATCCTTTTAAAGTACAAATTTCACCAATGGTGTTAGAAGGGATTAAAATAAAAACAACATTTTTCACCTATGCAGGGGAATGAGCACGGAGAGCATGACTATTCTTGTGGAAATCATTTATTTTATCCCTGTTTGTATCTATGTCATGGCCACGCCTGTGCTTTGTTTCCTGAACCTTTAACCTGGGTCTAGTCCAAGGTAAAACTGACAATTGGGTATTTGTTAAGGTGCTTAAGAGTTACCAAATATATTCACCTAATGAAGAAAGGAGTAGGGAGGAAAAAAGAGGGAGGGACAGGAAGAGAGAGAGAAAGAGAGAATGGGAAAGGGGCAGGGGAGAGAGAGAGCGAGAGAGAGGAAGAGAAAAAGAGAAAGGGAGAGAGGCAGAGGAGAGAGAGAGCAAGGGAGAGAGGAAGAGAGAAAGGAAAAGGGGCAGGAGAGAGAGAGAGAGAGAGAGAGAGAGAGAGAGAGAGAGAGAGAATTTTCTGCTCTTCTGTTCTGGGCTCTCTTGCAGAGCAGCTGCTCTAATTGTCTCTGAGGCCCTCTGCATGAATGTAGTTCTACCCTGCTTACCTTCAGCAAAGGTGATATTTATTTTACACTTTCACTTGTGAACACAGAGCCTGTCTTTTAACACCAAACAAGGGCAGCATATGGTATACATGTGTTCTTTTTGTTGGATGTCATAGAGTCACAGAGTTGCCTGCAAAGAGTTTCAGAGGTAGAAAAATTTATTTCATTGAAGAAATTTAGGTTCCAAAACTATTGATTTTTCAAATTTTATGCTCATGGGTGTCCAGGAATTGTCTAGCTTTATATACGGAACTTTCTTACTTTGTTCTGTTTCAGTTTCTGTATATTCATATACATTTGTTCTTTTGCTCTGGACATTTTGTATAATTGTACATGCGATTATAGTATATTTTATATCATTAATAAATCAATGTGGATTATATTAGTATTACTATATTAGAGTTCATCTTGTCCTTTTTCATTTTTTTTCTTTTTTTCACCTCCTCCCCTTCTCCCTATTCGCTCCTCCTCCCCCCTTTCCCCTCCCCCTCCATTTCCAGTCCAAAGAGCAGTCATGGTTCCCTGCCCTGTAGAAAGTCCAAGGTCCTCCCACCTCAGTTGAGGTCTAGGAAGGTGAGCATCCAAACACACTAGGCTTCCACACAGCCAGTA
>LOEQ01009129.1:32811-45447 GCA_001685075.1 Bramus lutescens | reverse complement strand
GGCAGACACATTGTATGGAATAGAATTGGATATTTGTTACTTAAAGAAGGGGGGAAAGAAAGGAGAGAGAGAGAGAAAGGAAAGAGAGAAGAAGAGAAAGGGGGACAGAGAGGGGCCCCAAGAGAGACACATGCAGTGCCTCGAAAGAGAACAGACAGAGATCCAAGATGGCGGGTTGCCAGGAATGGGCGTGGCTTGCCTCTTAGACAAAAAACATAACAGAGACAAATACATTTAAAATGTATAACCGTCTTCTTCCATCCAGCCAAAGTAAAAAGCATAAATTGTTCAAATAGTAGTTTAGGCCTGCTATTAGCCAAGAATGTCTGCCCCAATGTGGGTAGAATTGACACACTCCCTGGGAAAGTCACAGAGCTAACATGGGTCAAGATCTACTGGTGATTCAAGTATCATGAATAGTATGCCTCTTAAAGATGGGGACGCAGAGCAGGGAGTGGAAGATGTAATTTCTGCCGCCCTCACTTGCAAGTTTTAGAGGACTTTATCCTGGATCAGTCACAGAACTATTGCTTAGATTTCTGTTACCCTGTCTTGTTCCAGTTTAGTGCTCTTTATCTAGACAATGAAGAATAGAGGGTGATAACAAAATACATGGGGATGTTTTTAATCTCTGGTTTCTTTAGAAGAACACATCCATCATTATTGCAAGCAATGAACTGAGCAAGTCTTTTCAATAAATAAGTGCAGATTTGATGGACAGAATGACAGAAAGTAGATGGCACACAGGCTTCAGGGCAACATGTAGTTGTATAATTGCTGACCACCGGGTATGGGAGGGTTCTCATATCTTCTGATCATTCTACTTTGCCTTATCCTGGAACTGATGTTGGAAAACATTTCCTAAACCACAGACCCATTGCTTGTGACTATTCTTAACCACACATTAAATGAGGTTTTTGCTTTTTCATTTATCCAAAAGCTTTTATTGAACATCTGGTTCACAACCACAAATAGAGAATAGTAGGCCACTGGTAATAACTCAATAGCTGACATGTGGGTGTTGTTAGTGCCAAAACATGGCATTCATTTAAATATACACTCAACACATTTTTAATACTGTTCCATACTAAATATTTAAGTATGTACCCTATGGAGATTCAGTGAGACAGTCATAAAAAGTTCTTGCTCTTGGGAAACACAGTCTTGTGGAGCAAAACAGATGCACAAATGCACAAAACAAACAATGAAAAGAACTAGCAAGTACTGAAGGATACTTTGGGTCATTTAGTCAGGAGCTGACTTTGTCTGAGAAATGAGGATCCAGTCAGATGAATATCAGTCATGTGAGTGTGACACCAGTGCAAGGATCAGCTAGTGACAAATGAGGAAAACAAGTTTAGAATACTCTAGAGATGGAGAGTAAACAATCCCCAAATGAAGAGCTTCATTGCTGTTTCCATTTTGTATTTTTCCCAAGGAGAGGCAGTTTTCAACTAGCAGTCTGACAGCCAGTTTTCAACTAGCAGTCCTCCTCCTGTGTTCTGAATGCTACCACAGTCATGTTAAGTTCTTCATCAAACTTGTGCAGTGCCCCAAAAGTAGCTTAAAAGAAGCTGGTGTGACCTTTGTACATCTGTTGGAAATGCATGCATGCTCTGGCTCTGTACTAAACACTTTGCATAGCACATCACTTTGTTTAATCGCCTCATTATTATAAGGAATAAATAGTATTTCTGTTTTAAAGACAAGCTCATAAAAAGCTTAGATTCATGCTCACTAATACAGGTGTAGCTGTGATGGGAATAGTCACTTTGTCTTAAAAAATTTAAGCCTTATAAATAAAGAAAAATATACATATAAAAACTTTTAAACCAAGCAAAATGAGAAATGATCATTTTAGCTTTCTTCTAATTTAGTAAAAAAGATTGCAATAAAAAGAATAACATTACCTTCAAAGAATTTTGCCAATAAAATAAAGCAAAAATAAAATATAAGTAGTTTTTCTTGCTGAAGTAAGTAGATAGGTGCAATAAAAACTTAAACATTTTAGGAAATGGAGCTAAAATATATATGAAAATATCCTAGGACAGGGTAGATGACTCAGTTACTACTTAGTATGCTGCCCAAGCAGAATGAGCAGGATTCAGTACCTCAGTATCAATCTAAATGTTAGGAGGCATAGTGGCTTCCCTGTAATTGCTGTACTCCAAAGGCAAAGACAAAAACCCTTGAAGCAAACTGACTAGTAATACTAAGGTCTATGTTCACTGAGAGAGGCTACTCAATGAACAATGTAGGCAGTGAATAAAGACTTCTGACACTAGCCTTGTAACTCCACATGCATGTGTGTGTGCACATTCAGCCAAACACATATAGGCCCACATATGTATAAACATGCACATATATCACGGACTCATGGAAAAACAAAAACAGTCAGAAGAAATCAAACAAATCGAAGGTAACAAGTGAATCATTAGATGATGATCTTTATGCAGATCTTTATTAATACAGAAGAAGGCCTTAACTAAACTTTGCTTAATTTTTAAGGTAAAAATAATTTTAATGCACCCATATTCAGAATATAAAATGTTTTATAGACAAAAATACATATCTTTGAGCAAACACAGTATGCAGATGTCCTAGGAGATAACAGACCATTTAAAAGGAAAGATCAGAGACTGGAGCAGGGTGAACTCTGTTATCTACAGAGTCACCCTGCGAAACATTTTTAAATGAACCTTCCTTTGATGTGGGCCCCCTGATAAGCTTACAGAGAGCTCCAGGCAGTGTTTCATCATCTCTCCAGATGAAAGCTTGTCAGTAACAATATGCAGTGATTTGAGACAGGACTGAACCCTACCTGTGTAATCCAGCAGAAGTTCATGATCTCAGATTTAGCTCATCAGGCACCTTGAAAGCACAACATGTGTTTCCTAGACAACAAACTCTTCTATAAGCAGACACTTTTGCTAGCTTTGCAAAATTATTTTCTCCAAATCAGAAAGGACTGGTGATGATCTTAAACACTTATTAACATTCCCAGTGATTTGGTTTATCTGTTTATCAGACATATCATTCGTATGTAGGCATTGAAACCCTGTGATACAATATTCAAATATATGGCCTCACAGAAGTCTTAGATACTGAATCAAGAGGGAAAAATGTTTCTAAGGAACTCAGAAAGTAGAAACTATTGACTATATGTTAAAATATTCTATAAAAGGACTCAAAGGCAAAGTTATTTAACCTGATAGAGAGGTCAAATTGCCTTTCCTTCCCAGTCTATGAGGAAAGAGGAAGTAAGCTGGAAAGAAATTATCAAATAATTTAAATCATAGAAACACTTCCTAAGACTTAAGGGTTTAAGATTTAAGCCAAGAGATCCATATGATACCTGGGAAGTAAACATCAGTGATGAAGAGAAGATTTTTAAAACATTGTGAGAGCTAAAATTTTGCATTCTAAGGATCAGACATATGAATATTTTTGTTTCCTTAAAACAGTGTTAGAGAAAAGTGGAACAAAGGATTTGCATCCCTGCCTTTCATACAGTTACCCTACTCATCAGGAACAATGGTAAAATAAGTATATTTCTAGGCATTCAAGATTGTAATCCTCTATATAAAATTGTGAGTCACACAGAATTTCATTGACATCCTGATTCAGGTACTTATTGACTGAGAATGTCAAAACACTGGATGGAGGCATGTGGATGTGAAGGGATAAACAGTCAGTTCACATTCAATTTGAGGAACAGAGAGTGGAAGAATCTGTGTTATAGATGTATGAGAAATCTTTGGGCACAGAAGTGAAGTGTTACTTGTGAAAGCAAGCAAGACACTTTCTCCATAGTATGAAAATACAAATTAAATATTAGTCACAAGTTGATGGGCAACTGAACGTAAGATACCAATACTCTTCAACCAAGGAGACTGGAGCCTAAATCAGAACATGTAAGAGCTGAGGGTAAAGAGGCTTTAAAATAAATACCTGTCAAGTTTCATTTTAAAGGAAAGAAGATGATAGGATAAGAAAGAGTCTAGTAACTGACATGGTAATTTCAAAGGATCTTAAAGGCCTTTTGCTTATGTCTACTTAAAATATAAACCTGTTGGCATTAAAATATCCTGCATTTGTTTGAATTCATTAAAAAATAAACCTAGTCACCAACAATGTATGTGTGTCACATTGAGGACATAAATCAAGGTACTTCCTCTTGATGTTATTTAAAACAGGAGCTGGCCCGAATTTGAATGCTCTAATTCTTTCTCCCTGTATCTTCTATTGTACCTGCCTGTCTATTATGAGTCTGAATCTGTGCTTGCCTGAATGCTGTCTTGAGAATCTGTCCCTGTGTGACTGTGTGACTCTCTATATCCCTCACGAAAGACTTTGCTCTCTCTTTTAACCAACAGCATGGAAAGCATTGCATGAGGAAGGAGTGAAATTTACAGAAATTTTTCAGAGTTTTACAAGGGAGTAAGTCATTGACTCTGAATGACCCAGATAAGAAACAAACCCACATCAAGCAATACCTGAATAATGTTTCAGCATTTAGGGTGGATATTCATCTTATAAGGTCACTTTTAGCCTATATTTTGTTTCTAGCAAATGATTAACATAATGCACATGCAATACTCTCTGTTTCAGGTACAAAAAGAATACATATTTTAAGATTACAGCTATGCATTAGCTTAGGTTGTAAAAGCTTATTACACTGGAAATCCAAGGTAAGTAACGCTGGTGGTTAAATTGCTCTTTTAACAGACTAAGTACACAGTAGGATATTGGTCTTAAGACTTGAGTCACCTCCAGGTGTAATATTAACTCTGGCAGTAAGGTCTACCAAAAGTTTCAATCTCTTAGTGTATAAGATAAATTTATATCATGGTGCATTGCTATAGTTATCTGTTTATTTCACCTGTCACTATTACATATCAGCAATGCATATTATGAGAGAAAGTAGTTAATAAAATATTTATTTAAATGAGTATACTCAGTAATACTCAGTAATGCTTGTTATTTGTTCAGTGCAGATATGCCTGTAGATGTTTCATTTGGGGGAACTCACAAACTTCATCTATCACCATGGAGACAGGTCTTTTAGTCCTATGCTAGGAATGAGATAGAAGAAAGATCTTACCGTAATCAGTTTTCAGTGGCATTTGAAACTGAACTTATCAACCTGGAACTTCATTGCAAGCATTTCACCCTGTGATCAAAGGACTGCTCTTTCTCTTGGGAATGGCTTAGCTAGAAATTTAGTGTTTCCTGAGTGACCTTTCACATGAGTGTCTGAGATGGGAAAAGTGTGCTTTCAAATTCCTATTCAGACATCACCACTTGCAATTTTGCTTGTCATCTTGTTGCCAAGGCTGCTAAGTAACTTTCGTGAGCTCATTGATATGCACTCTAACAGAACTGGAAGCTTCTTGAAACTTTCAGGACCTGTGCAGAATGTATGGGGTGACTCATACATACTGTCACCTATAGAATCAATATGGATCTAATTAAATAATAAAAACCATATACAATATGGAATTGCCGAAACCTTTAGTGAAACAAATGAGAAGTAAAAATCCAATAACCTAACAAAGTAGGTCAAAGAAATGCTGTTATGGATTCCTCTTTCTACCTTTCTATACCACTCTCCCCTAGTTCCTTCTTATCTTGCTCATCCTTCTCTTTCCCCCTTTTTATTTGTTAACAGATCAAAAAGTTGTATTTAAAGAAACTGACTTGCATGAAGTATCACTGATTTCATCCATATCTTCTGGACAAATCCAGATCAGCAAGTATCCCAGCCAGCAGGATGCGAACGGGGGTCCCTGATAAACCTAAGGGAGAGGAATGAAAGGGCAAGAGACACGAGAGATGAGAGCAAGACAGGATTTCTGATCAAGTCGTCCTGTTTATTCTTTTTTAGAGGATGTTATATAGCAAACTGACAAGGTGGGAGGGAATGGGTATCAGGTCTGCTGGAATTCAGGTATGGAGACATCTAACAAACGAAAATGCTAATAGATTCTGGAGCCTGGTGCCTGCTGGTCTCTGCCGGGAGATAAAATGCCAGGTTGATTTCCATAGACCCTGCAGAGATAAATATTTTTCTTAACTTGTGAGCTTAATATGGCTGTAAACAAAATGCAGATCTCAAAATACAAGTCTTTGCTTCTTGCAAGCAAGGGGGCCAATTCAATGCAGAGTGAGGGGAGATTAAAATATCTGTGTTATGTTCTTTTCTCAGAACACTTTAAGAATAAAATCCTAAAAGATTCATTGAAAATCTGATGAGGTAAGGTATTCACTGAGACTCACATTTCTCAACACACATTCTCTGTACTCAGTCATGCTTTCTATGTGTCCTTTTGTAAATGACCCACATCTGTCTATTCTTACATTTCTAGCCTCTAATTTGTCTACTTTGTCTGGCACTCAGTGGCATTAGAAGACATTTGTTTTCAGAATTGCAGGAAAAGTCATCACAGTAGATAATTGGAAAAGCAAAGGAACTTATCCAGTCATTTACCATTTTCTCTTTCTCATTATACAGTTAGTCAAGCATGTGTATACAAGCCCTGGGAAAGTAATCATTTCCAAGAATTTATTAGAGCAAAACATTTTTGCAGGTCAGAGAGTTCTAGCAAGTCCTGGTCATTAAAGTAGTGGACTTCTGTTTTCTTTCTGAATGGGTTCTTTTTTTAATAATGAAAATTATGGGTGTAGGTCTGGGAACATAGCTTAGTAATTAAGCACTTGCTTAGTATGTATAAAGCACTACGTTCTCAACTAATATCTCTACAAGGTAATAATTTCAATTCCAAGTATCACCAAAAATCTTTCCTTAAATAAATAACAACAAACAAAAATTAAAAGTATAGAATAAAACTCAGCCATTCAGAGAAGAACAGCAGCCATTTTATCATCATATCTATTTGTTTTGGTGACTAACTTTTCTATCACATTGTACATTGCTTGAGGCTTAGAATTCAGTTTATATAACTTTACAATCAAAGATGACACAATAATTAACTATCAGTAACAAGAGAGGCAATGACCAATAAGAACAGATAATGGTAAACCTTCAACATGGCTATGTTACACCCAGATCCGTGAAGTCCCCGAGAAACCAACTAGGAGACTGAGTCCCATAAGTAAAACCAAAGAGCTTTTATTTTATGTAAGTTTGCAAACTTGGACTCTCTGGATCCCCAACTTATTGGAATGAACAGAGAGCCCCAAGTGCAGATAGAGTTGAGTTTTTATAGTAGTAAAAGTGGGGGTGAGGGGTTTCTGAGGTTCAGGACCCTTGATTGGCTGACAATTGTCTAGGGGTGTCTTTGTGAATGTGTGCTGGCAGGTGATCCTATCTACAGTGGTTGGAACGTTAGGCATTTCCTTTGGATTGTCTGTTCTTGGGTAATCTTAATTTGTTCTCAGGTAATCTTAATTTGTTCTTAGGCATTTCCTTTGGATTGTCTGCTCTTTGGGTAACCTTAATCTGTTCTCAGGTAATCTTAATTTATGGTCCTTCCTGCAGCCAGGTATTGCTTCAGAGTAAACTACTCAGACTCAGGCCTCTGTTAAACTTATCAATGGCTGAGTCCTACTCTGTCAGGTGATAATTGTTGGAAGTAAAAAACTTCCTTTGGGCAATCTGTTCATATTTAGCTTACCACAGCTGGCTCTTACAGCTATATCTAAGTTCTGTTTAAATGCCAATCCTAGTTTTTCTCTAGTGCCTTTCACAATACCTAGGAAAATACTACACATGCAGTAAACAGTTGATTAATTAAAAAGAAAAAATGAATGAATGCATAGAAAATGCAAGTAGATCTTCTCAACAATGCCCAGCTTTTTTGTCATCATTCACATTGTGATCTAGAAAAAGACAATTTTGACAAATCCTACCCAAGAAAATTAGTTAAGGAAAAGAAATGAAGGACTTGCAAATTGGAAAGGAGGAAATTGAATTGTTGTTGCTCGAAGACAACATATTGAAAGACCCTAGAATTTCTAAGGCCACAAGGGAAGTCCCCAGACTCAATAATCCAGGCCAGTAGATACAACAGCAAGAGGTTTATTTTGACTCAAGACTCCGGGAAGACTGAGCACCCCAAGCAAAATTCCAGCAAGCTTTTATAGGCAAAATTGATTACATAATCGGAAGTTTTCAGAGCATAAAGATCATTGGTTATTTTAAACAGATCAGACNAGGTTCATGGTGAGGACAAAGTTGTTTGTTCATTCCATTTCCCAGATGTTCCATTCTGGCCCTGACCTTCCCCATATGGTTTTCCTTAGATTACTAAAGGGGACAGTCTGTTCCTTTTGTGAACTGCTGGCATTCTAAGTTTGGCACATGTGCCAACCACAGATATCCTGTTCTCCTAAGCAAACAGGATGTTCTCATGAGAACAGGCCAGCTGCAGATCCTGAGAGGGTCCTGAGGGTCTTTCAAGCAAACAGGATGTTCTCATGGGAACAGCCAGCTGCAGGTTCTAAGGGGGTCCTGAGGGTCTTTCAATATCATCATATGGCCTGGGTGAATCCAGTCTTTGGCTCAGCATATTTGAATTTTTCAGAGCAGGATACAAAGATATGAGCAGTAGAGATTCTAGCATAGTAGCTTTTGTGGGCTGGCCTGAAGGGGGATCTGACATGCTTCTTGCTTTAGGAGATTTTTGGGCAGGGCAGTGTGTTCCAAGCTTGAGTCTTTAGCAGTTTTTTTTTTNTTTTTTTTTTATTTCTTAAACTCTGACATAGATTTCTGATAGTTTTAGATGAGCCAAATAATTGGAGTTTCTGTTGTTTCTACTGTAGCACTGGAAGCGTAAACCATCAGACTGGGAAAATGTGTGTAGAATTTCTCTTGCCCTCTGAGAAATAAAGATCATAATCATTTAGGCAAAAGGCAGCCAGCAAAACAAGAAGAAATGAAAAGAAGAATCCAAGACAACCTAGGAATCAAGTTGTTTGGGATTGAAGCATCCTTTCAATCTCCTCATTCTCTCACTTTGTCATGTTAATTATGAATTAGCTGAACTGCTGAATCTCTACAGTCTTGAAATTGGAGACACAATGGGGCACACAGAAATAGTGCTGCCTGCTAGGAGTGACATGTTTCAAAAATTAAACATGTGAAAAATACAGGACAATGCTATGATTTAGGCTTGGTGCTGTGAGACTTTAGGTATAGAATTTCTGTGAAAGTGATGCTCAGTCTACTGCTTGGCTCAGAGACTATTTGCTTTGGGAGACATCACAAAGAGGATGTTTGACTTACCTGTGAAATACGTATTTGGTGTAAATAATGAGCAGAACATTACATATTTGAGTAAATGAAAAGTGATCTATTTACTCTGAAATTATCAAAGCATCAATCTTATGGGTCTCAATGAAAACACACACACACATCTGATTAACTCCAGGGTAACCAGGATTATGGATTGTGTCAGTTAAATCCTCCCAACTCCATTCTACTTCCCAGTTTTCCAGGACTACAACAAAGTTGTCCCAGATGGCTGCCTTAAGACAATCTACCACACTTTTTCCAGACTTTCTAAAAATTTTTTGATCTTACTCTGTGGATCAAAACTCAAAGCCTGTTCCAAGGATTGAAACTCAAAGTTGGACGACTGAGCATCCCCTACCTATATCACAGCCTATAGCAGCAGCTTGAGGTCCTCAGAGACTCACCTTCAATTCCTGGGACTCTGTGGGTTCTATGAGATTATTTATCCATCTCAGAGTGAATTATTTTGCTCTTTTCAGAGAACAAAGAGGTAATACATATATATAAATACTAATAATAAATAAAATGGAAAGGATATACATTAAAATATTATTAAAATGGATTTAGGCTGTTGTATAATCTTAGCTCACTTTAAGGGATATCTGTGCCACATCCATGCCTGACCTATTAGAGTTAAAGTCCCTAAGCAGGATTAACACAGACAGGCAGAGAGATTAGATGGAATAAAATAAGAAGAATAAAACAAAACAAACACACACATGTTAATGTTTTCTCCATGTGAGGTTTAATTTAAGGGAGGAAGAAATGAAATCCTTAGAGACAGACTTACAAGGATACCGCAGACAATGATGGAATTTTACACACACACACACACACACACACACACACACACACAAAACCACATACACACTCTACAGATATAAAGGGATGGAGAGAAAAATGACCCATTTTTCTCTTCTGTAAAGACAGTAGAATTTGTTCTAGTTATTTAAATTCTACTTTTATAATTTTTTATATGAACTGAACTTTCTGTACTTATTGCTAGGAAGAAACACACATCCTCTGTGTGTCCAGCTCAGGATACAGTAATTCCTTAGTGATGAAGAAATGCTCATTCAGGCGTTACTAGTGAAAAATATTCTAAGAAGCCCAACTTTATAACTTATGCATGAAATGAGAGAAGGTTTGACATAATATGGAAACACTAAGCAATTAAAATTTGGACTTGTCTACACAGAGTGTAAGCTCTAACACCAGTGAATGGCTAGAAAAAGGCTGTAGGGAAGGGTTTTTGCTCCCAGACTCTTTCTATATACCTATGTAGTTTCTGGGGGGGACAAGTGCTGGGCAGTGTAGCCCCTGACCAAATCCTTTCCTGGTCTCTTTACTTACTGTCACATGTCCTTTATCACAGGTAACTGCTGTAAACTGTGGCATACCAATGGCTCTGTGTCTGACAAACGCTTTCGTGACCAGTCCTATCATTATGAGAACATCATGGGATGCACTTAAGAAGCCTAGATGATGTGGATCAATATCACCATGTGACTCCTGAGGTGATAGAGAGGCAGTACACGAGGTGTTTCTACCTGCTATTTTACAGTAAACTTTTTTCATAAGTGTGTTAACTAAAGTTTCAAAAAGAAGTCTGATCTACACTGTACAGGGCTGATTACCTAATTAGAACTTCTGGGACTGTTGAGAGTTAAAACTCTCAAATAAATGCTGTAGGTACAGAGCCAAATAATCTTGGGTGTCTAGTTCCTTAAACAGCCATTTGTTGCAAAACTCTGTGTGTGGCCTGAAAACTATGATCCTTAGGTAAATGCTTTTGGAATGTACCAAGAGGCCCCTACCTTCTACTAACCGAAAAACTAAGAATGTCATCAGATAGCATCTGAGGCCAACAGAAGAGATTTCATGCTTTGCTCTAACTTGCTTACACAATGTGTCCACCAATGATTTAAAAAGTTTTAATTCATGACATGCTTTGTCCTGATACTAGAAAATCCTCATGAAAATGTCATCATAATGGAACACTGTTTTTGTGGTAACTTAAGTCTGGATTTATAGGTAATTCATATTTTCTTTCTTTTTTTAAGTTGTTTTTATTGAGCTATACATTTTCACTGCTCACTTTCCTCTCTCACTTCTCCTTCTACCCTCTCCCATGGTCCCAATGCTTCCAATTTACTCAGGAAATCTTTTCTTTTTCTCCTTCCTAGGAAGATTAGAGACATATATGTATCTCTCTTAGGATCCTCTTTGTTGTCTAGGTTCTCTGAGATTGTGAATCATAGGTTGGTTTTTCTTTGCTTTATGTCTAAAAGCCATTTATGAGTGCATACATATTACATTTGTCTTCTGGATCTGGGTTAACTCATTCAATATGATGTTTTCTAGATCCATCCATTTGCCCACAAATGTCAAGTTGTTATTATCTTTTTCTGCTGTGCAGTATTCCATTGTATAAATATACCACATTTTCCTTATCCATTCTTTGGTAGAGGGGCATTTAGATTGCTTCCAGTTTCTGGCTATGACAAATAATGCTGCTATGAACAAAGTCAAGCACATGTCCTTGTGGTATGATTGGACATCCTTTGAGTACATTCTCAAAGTGGTATTGCTGGGTCTTGAGGTAGGTTGTTTCCTAATTTTCTGAGAAATCACCATATTGATATCTTAAGTGGCTGTAACAGTTTGCACTCCCATCAGCAATGGAGGAGTGCTCCCTTTATCCCACATCCTCCCCAGCATAAGTTGTCATCATTTTGATCTTGGCCATTCTTATAGGTATAAGATGGAATCTTAGAGATGTTTTGATTTACGTTTATCTGATAGCAATTTACAGATTCAATGCAATGCCCATAAATATCCCAGCAAAAAAAAACAGACAGGAGGACCAATGGAACCAAATCAAAGATCTGGATGTCAATCCACAAGTACTAGTATGTGATTTTTGAGAAAGAAACAAAAAAAATAAATAAAATGGAAAAAAGAAAGCATTTTCAATAAATGGTACTGAATATCAACATGTAGAAGAATGAAAATAGATCCATACCTATCACCATGCATGAAACTCAAGCCCAAGGATTAAAAACCTCACCATGAAGCCAACTGTAACATGAAGGGCCAGATTGATGGGGTTTCTGTCCCACCCAGTACCCCACAGGAAGCAAGACCCAAAGAAAATTACACAGAGGACTCCATAAGATTATAAACTGGTTGGCCCATTAGCTCAGGCTTCTTATTAGCTCTTATCACTTATATTAACCCATTATTCTTATCTATGTTAGCCATGTGGCTCGGTACCTTTCACAGTGTGGTAGATCACATGTTGCTTCTTCGGAGTCTGGGCAGGGGTGGGAGGAATGGGCTTCCTCCTTTCCAGCATTCTCCTGTTCTCATTGCCCTGC
>LOEQ01009128.1:34561-46878 GCA_001685075.1 Bramus lutescens | reverse complement strand
AGAGAGAGAGAGAGAGAGAGAAATGTGGTTTGTTTTACGTTGGCAAACTACTCCTGGACATGGGGCCTGCCCTGGATGTGGCTGATATACTCAGTGACAAGACATTGGAGAAAATTGGTTTTCCCTTTCCTAGCAGGTTTCAGTCACAAATAGCTTCTTGATTAGGGGTATGGCTTTGTGCCCGCTCCCCTTCTCAGTGCTGGAATTCTGTCTGGTTTGACCTTGTGCAGGGCTTGTGCATACTGTCACAGCCTCTTTGAGTCACATACATATAGCTATCCTGTTGTGTCTGGAAGGCATTGTCTTCTTGAAGTTATCAGCCATCTCTGGCTCCTACAATCTTTCTCCTTCCTCTTCCACAGAGATTTCTGAGCCTGGAGGCACGAGTTTGACAGATACATCCTATTCAGGACCACGTGCTCCAAAGTCTTTCTCTGCACAATGCCCAGCTGTGGGTCTCTGTTAAGTTCTATCTACTGCAAAAAGAAGCTTTTTTGATGAAGGTTGAGCAATACAGTAACCTTTGGACATTGATGGTATGTCACTAGGAGTCATTTAATTGCTATGTTCCCTTACTAGAAAAATAGTAGTAGGTTTTCCCCTAGGGCCTGTGATGTATCTAGTCTCAGGCTCTTGGCCACTTAGGCAGTGTTGAGTTTCATCTCATGGAGTGTGCCTTCAATCCAAACAAAAAGTGACTCTATTGTTGTGACATTTGTACCACTATCGCGCCAGTATATCTTTCAGGGCAGATCACTGTTGTAGGCCACAGGGTTTATAGCTGGGCAATATTGATGATTACTTTTGTCCTCCAGCAATGTGCAAGGTACCCTCCTGCACCATGAATGCTAGCCAGTGAGGGTAAAGATTCTAGTAAAGATTGGGCACAAGTTCAATTTCTTTATGTTTAATAACATAAGTAAGTAGTGTCTTCACAAATAGGGCCTTATTGTCATGCTGCAGAGACTAAGCAATAGCTGTGATATTTGGTGGGGTACAGGGATATGTGGGACACTTTTTGTCAACAACTCGACAAGATATAACCCATTCTGGCACTGGGAGTTTACTTGGTGGCTTAAGATTCCTAGTTGGGATATTGCTTCCCCCATTATATAATGACTCCATAATTTTGTTCTTATTAATAGCTGAATGATATTCTGTTGTATAAATCCACCCCTTCCCATTATCCATCTTTACAGAGATTTAAAAAAAAAACTCTTAAACTTTATATGGAAACACATATACAGAGACACACAATACACATAAACCACAAGATAAATAAAACAACCCTGAATAATATGAAAACTGCTGAAGTCATTCCTGATTTAAAGTTGTATTACAAAGCTGTATTAATAAAATTAGCATGGCATTTCATAAAAATAAATGTATTGACCAATGGAATAGACAACACAGATGTAATTCCACACACCTATAGACACCTGACTTTTTACAAAGAAGCCAAAAATACACATTGGAGAAAAGACAACATCTTCAACAAATAATGTTGGTCAAACCGTATGGCTGCATGTAGTAAAATGAAAGTAAATTCTTATCCTTTACCCTACACAAAAATCAGCTCCAGATGGACCAAGGAATTCAAATTAAGACAAGGTACCCTGAAGCTGAGAGAAGAGAAAGTAGGGAATAGACTTGAACTTGTTGTCACCAGAAAGGACTTTCTGATCAGGACCCTAATAATATGGCATTAAAATCAACAATTAATAATTGACACCTTATGAAATCAAAAAGCTTCTGTTCCTGCAAAGGACAGACTCATTCAAATAAAGTGGTAGCACACACAACAGGAAAAAATCTTTAGCAATTATGTATCTTACAGAGGATTAGTTTCTAGAATATGTAAAGAATGAAAAACTGGCCATCAAGAAAACAAATAAACTAATTTCAAAATGGGGTATAGAACTAAGCAGAGAGCTCCCAAAATATGAAACTCAAATGACTAAAACTTCCTTCTTAGCCATCAGGGAAAGGAAAACTACTATGAGATTTTGTCTTAACCAAGTCAGAATGTTCAAGATCAATAAAAACAAGTGGCAATATGTTCTGGCGAGTTCTGGGATAGAGGGAACACTTATGTATTGCTGGTGGACACACAGACTTATGCTGCCTCTTTGGAAATAAGCGTGGAGGTTTTCTCAGAATGATAAAACTTGATCTACTACCAAATCCAGCTAGAGCATGCTTGAGCATATACCCGAAAAATTCTACATATCACTATAGAGATTCTTGTTCCTCCATGCTCACTGCTGTTCTATTCATAGTGAATAGAAACTGGAAACAGCCTAGGTTTCCATCAACTAATGATGATGGATAAAGGCTTGGGTTATTTTGAGACAGTCTTGACACGCAGGCCTGACTGGCCTAGGTGTCCTGATCCCCCTGCTTCAGCTCATGAGTTCTGGAATTATAGTGTACACTAAGTTGTTGATAATAATGGGCAATTAGATATTGAGTTTTTAAATGTTTAGAAGCGAGAGGAAGTATTTCATGATCCTCTCAGGTCATGTCAGAGGGCCCTAACGTGAAGAGCTGAATAAACATGAAATTTCAGAAGTTTTGCAAATCAGACAGATATTCTGGAACATTTTTTTCTAGTGTCCTTAATCACTCTGCGTGGCTGTGAAAATGGTCTAAGATACGAACTCTGAGATCTGGGTAACTGTCTAAGATGGCCACAACAAGAAATTCAGCAAGCCTCTAGCTTAGTGACACATGAGATTCCAATTCTCCTGCCTATAAAAATAAAGTGATGAATCATTTCTCAGGGGAGCTTGATGTAGGATATCTTTCTGAATATATGTTGCTTTATTGGTTGATGAATAAAGATGCTTTGGCCTATGGCAGGACAGAATAAAACCAGGTGGAAAATCTGAACAGAATTATATATAGAGAGAGTAGGCAGAGTCAGTGAGACGCCATATAAATGCCAAAGGAGGCAGTTGCTGGAACCTAACACAGTAAGCCACAGCCTCATGGCAATACAAAGAATAATAGAAATGGTTTAATTCAAGATATAAGAGCAGCTAGAAATATGTCTGCACCATTGGCCAAGCAGTGTTGTAATTAATATGGTTTCTGTGTGATTATTTGAGTCTGAGCAACTGGGAAACAAATGAGCAGTCTCCTCCTCAAGGAACTGGTGGCCAACGCATGACCCTATGGTGTGAGTGTCTGCTAGATTACACAGCAGGAGGGCCAAAGTTCCAGGGATTGTCCAAGGAGGCCAGCCCACCTGTCTATCTGGACTGCCTCATCAAGTAGGGAAATTCCTACAGGGAGGAAAGCATGGAAGCTCTTCCCAGCAGCTCAGGACCAATGCATTCCAAGAGTACATCCCTCATAACCTAAGAGAGTCTAAAAGGCCAAGAGTTTATTCACAGGTGGTAGCAGCCTTGTGTCTGTCCACAAGGTCTGCCATGACGAATCTCTCCAGGCTGGGTAAGTTTAACAATAGAAGTATTTCCTCATGATCCTAAAGACTAGCTGTCAGTAGATGTGATGATCAATCTTCACTTCCTACTTGACTGGATTTAAAATCCCACCATTCGAGACATATATGTGAGGAAGTTTCCAGAGAAGTCCCACACTATCTTCAGCCAGGTGCCCAGACTGAATAAAAATGGACAAGGTGGAGAGCCTGGTGAACATTAGCATCATCGTCATCTCTCTGCTTTGTGACTTTGGTTGCCATGCAAGCCAACTCACACTCTAGCTATCGTGTCTTCCCTACCAAGGTAGACAGCTTCCTCAAACCCTACCCAAAGGAAACCCTTTCCTCCTTAAGTTGCTTTTGTAAAGTCCTTGGTCACAGCACAAGAAAAGCAGCTAACACAGTAGGGTTGGTTCCTTCCAAGCCGCTCTCCTTGGTTCACAGAACATTGCCTTTTCCCTGTCAACTCGTGGTCTCTTCTGGGCATGTGCCTGTGTCCAAATGTCCTCTCCTTGTAAGAACACAAATCATATTGGCATAGATACCATTCAAATGACCTCATTTCTACCTCATAGTCTCCTTAAAGACTGTGACTCCAAATGGAGTTTTATTTGGAGGAATAGGGGGCTAAGATTTCAATATGTGAATTTGGGGTGTACGATTCCACCTTTAAAACCCCCCTCACCCTCCCTCCTCCTTCCTTGGTCCTCTCCCATGTCTACAGCTGCTAGAAGACCCAGAGTCCTTGTCTGTTCTCATCATCATCACAGATCAAGTCAGACAGAAGTAGGCTATTCGTACACACATCATCTTCCACTTGGTTCAAAGCCCATAGCCATCTTTCCCTCCAGCTCCTATCATCAGATTTCCACACCCGTAGGAGAAGGACCCCAAGCTCCAAGCTCACCCTACCCTCTCCTTTCCTACCCTAGTGATGTGATGTACTCTTCCCTCCCCCACCCCCGCTCAGACTTTCTCAGGATTACCACATTTAGGAAACCAAAATGACCTATTTAGGCTGTGACCCACTTACAACAGAAGTGCCAGTCACACTGTCCAGAAGGGGGAAAACAGGTGACCGCATATGCAATTGATAGCAGATCAAAGGGGATGTGAGACAAGCCTTCAGTGGCTCACCTACCACAGATGCTACTGCAAAGCGTCCTAAAGGAGGACTCCTAAAGAAATATGAACAATTTTCAGGGAGCCTCCACCCCCACCACAACCCTGCCGTGATATCTGGGTACTGTGTGGGGCTTGCCAGTCTTGTAAGTGGCCTGAAAATGAAGGAAATGGGTTTCATTTAGCTTTCTTTGTTCAGAGATGGGATAAGCATCTCTAGGCATCTGGAGCAAATAATCTCTAAAGAGGCCCCAATAGTTCATTACACAGACATGGAAACTGAGACACTAAGGGGTGATGTGGGAAGTCCTTTTTTATATGTGTTACTTTTATTCGTTAATGAATAAAGAAGCTGCTCGGGCCTATGACATGGCAGAATAGAGTAAGGCGGGAATTCCAAGCAGAGATGAAGGAGAAAAGAAGGTGGAGTCAGGGAGACGCCATGTAGCTTTTGAAGGACAAGGACTTGCCAGAACCTTAGGAACCTTGTTGGTAGGCTACAGTCTTGTGGCGATACACAGATTGATAGAAGTGGGTTAATTTAAGATGTAGGAGCTAGCTAGGAATATGCTAGAGTCGTTGGCCAAACAGTGTTGTGATTAATAAAGTTTTTGCATGATTACTTGGGTCTGGCTGGCCGGGAAATGAACCAGCAGTCTCCTACTAACAAGAGGAATCCTTGTTTACCAGGCCAAGAAAGGGCAGGATTTGTCTGGAGGTTTCTGAATCAGAGTCTTCTGTGGTAAATGTCAATTTGAATAAATACCTGACTCTCAAAACTGGCTTTTCTTTTCTATGGGAATGATCCATTCCCCAAGGATGCATATGTCTGCTAAGTCCCTAGGACTTGAGCCAATTCCAGGCCAGTTAGATTCTCCATTGGGAGTTCAAGTCTTCAGAAGATAAAAGACAAAGGCTGGATTCTTTGGGATCCTTCAAGACCCCTGATAACAGGGTAGGTACAGACTCTTCCAGGGCCTGTCTCTTCCAAGAACTGTAGCAACCATGCTATAACCCTTCCTAGGATTCACTCACTTGGCTTATATTTAACAGTCAGCTTCTATGCATTATAATCAAAGAGTCACAAATGGTACAATTTTGTACCATTCATATTTTGGTCCCATAAGGTTTAACATGCGGTAGATAGTCAATAACTTTGTTTTAAAGGGTAGATGTCTAATATGAGCCCCCACCCATCTACCTTCCATGCGATATGATCAAGTACTCTGTAGTGGGCACACAAAGATTATCTGATGCCAACTTCTCCTGAAACCACATTGTATGAAGACCCAGATTTCCCTAGAGGAAGATTCTTTAAAACTGCCTGGTAGCAACGTTCTGGTGTTGGGTGCAAAGCAGGGCAGAGGTGGAAGTATTGGGTGCTGATCTCTGCTTACTTAGGTATGACATCCACACTGAGGCCAAGAGCACTTCCTGGGAGTGATGGGCACTTCTCTGGCTGACTGGGATCTGCAGCTCTACCCATTCTGACATGTTCGGCAGCATTTGGGGACACTCACAGTGGAGGCAGCTCTGTTTTGTAAACTTTCTTCTTTTTTCCCCTTTCACATGTATCTTTAATGTGAAACCTCTGCTCAGAAGGGTATCATCTTAGAACATATACAAGCCATTTTGCAAAATGGGAAGGGAGGAAATGCAAAGTAGATATAAACGTTCCGGGGACAGTTGGAGAACTGAGATTCAGGCTGGTGTTGACTGTAACTCCACCACCACCACTCTTCTCTCTCTTTCTTTCTTTCTTTCTTTCTTTCTTTCTTTCTTTCTTTCTTTCTTTCTTTCTTTCNCTTTCTTTTCTTACTTCTTTCTCTCCTTTTTCTTTGAGCTGGTTTTCTTTACAGATGAAATATTTCCAAGACAATACACCAAGCTCTCATGCCCCATTTTAAGCATCAACCCCACACTCATTCAAATTTACTAAAACTCTTGGTTGTGTAATCAGAAGGCTGGAATGCATGGATGGAAATCACAGAGTGCTCAAATGTCCTGAGCTAATGATCCAGGCTCCCCTTTCAGACCCTACACTGCTGAGCCATGGACAGAACCAGCAGCCAGTCTGCTCGGGTTGTCTATCCACAGAAACTATCTGGTCAAAGACAGCAAAAGAGGAGTACAGGTGTGAAGGTCAAGGAAAGAGAAAGCCACAGCTCACAAAGACTGCAACTGGCAAGTGTGGCACAGCCTGTAGGTAAGGCCAAAGGATATTTAGGCTGGTGTAACGCCAAGTTGCTCCTGAAACAGGGAGTCCTGGGAGGGCAAAGCTTCTCCCAGAGGTAGGTTCAACAGTAACAAAGTCCCCTCCTCTGTCCTGTCCCCAGGAAAGGCCCAGAAGCCCACTGCTCTTTCACACCCAGCTAGCTGGATGCAGCCTCCACAGAGTCCTTCAGAGCCTCAAAATAGCCCCCAGGGAGGCACAGCTTCGGCTTTATTGATTAGCAGTATATCTTCAGTGCGCATCCATGTTGTAGCATGCGTCAGAACCTCTTTCCTTCTCATTGTCTGCAGACACCTAACTTAGTCCCTCCCATATCCATGAGCACTCAAGCCATGCCAACATTTGGTTGCTGTGGAAAACGCTGTGGATGTGAGTGAACAAGCTTCTGTTCATGTCTCTGCTCTCAGGTCCTCTCGGGTATACGTGCCAGGTTAGAGTTGCTGCAGCTTATGGTAATTCCTTTCCCTAATTATGACAAATCATCACATTTCCCATTATGGTTATACCATTTTACATCCCCACTAGCAGTGAACAGGGTTCCATGTCTACACATTTACCAACTAAGTTTTTTTTTGTCTCTTTGCTCATAGTTATCTCAACAGACAAGCTTTAAAGAAAAACATCCAGTGGCGAGGTCTGGAAACTACTAGAATAGAACCTGCCATCTTCCCAAGATTCCTTGGGTTCCTCTCACCCCATCCAAACCCCCCAGCAGATGCAGGCTGGAGGAGCTTTCCCTCTGGTCACCAACCCTCCACCCCTGGCTACATCACAACAGATCTGTAGCTTCACATCAGCTGGCCTTTATCGAGCTTGCCTGCCTCGTACCGATGAGACACTGGCTGGCAGGCCTGCCAAGCTACATACATCAGGAATCTACAGTGTAAGCTTAAGTCTTGAGGCCTTTCTGGCTTGTGATACCCAACAGGGAAAGTGTTGTCATTGCAGAGCCAGTTTTCAGAGTGAAGAGGTGTTGGATATTCTGGGTCACCTCCTCTTCCTGGTCAGATGGCCCCAGGCCTAACACCTGGCCACCCCAAGAGCCATTGATTGCAGCACTGAGCCAGTTGAGTCCAGGCGTCTATTGCTCAAAACGACCCCATGGCTGCTCACTGGTTATATGACTTTAGGATTTATAGGAGGATGGAGACTGGTCATATCTAAAGAGTTCACAGCAGAAGCCTGGAAAAACCTATTCTACTTGGTACATTGGTGAATTTTGAATAGCTGTGACCAAATAACAAATAAGAGTGTCTTAAAGGGAGTTCATTTTTTTTGTCTTACAAATTCAGAAGATTTCATCATCAAAGCTGGAGCTGGTGTTTCTGACTTATGATGAGGCAGAGCATCATGGAGATGGGAGCATGTAAGAGGGTATTCACATCCTGGCAGACAAGAAGGATACAGGAAAGAGTGAGAGCAGGGTAACATTAGCATCTCTTTGGAGACCAAGGAGGAAATTGACATGCAGATAGGAACAGTCATTTGCCAAGGCCATATCATTTTAAGTGGCAGAATGAAGACATCAATCCACAGAGCTTGGCTCTAGAGCTAAAATCCTTTTTTTTTTTAATTCTTGCTTTTAGTGCCAAGCAAGGTTGAGACAGGTACCCCGGTTACAGCTAAGGATGTCTGATATCTGGCCTGATAGTAGAAAACCCAGGTCTCCTAAAGCAGTGGCGCCTTCAACACTGCACTTGACTGTATAACCTACAAAACACTCAGGCAGAGGGAAAAGAGCAGAAGGTCAGGCTGTCCTCTTCCTCCTAGAACTCACCTCTCAATGCACCCTCTTGCCCTCATATCTGCCTTCCTAACTTCTCTTATCTTCAAAAGAAGCAAAAAATTAGCCACATCAGTGTCTTTTCTCCTCCTTCATCCAACCTTACTACCTCTGTCTCTTTGGCTTGCCAGCATCTACTTCCAGCCTTCTAAAACACAGCGTTTGGAAAGATGGGCACAATTGTCTGGGAGGATGTCTAAATAATCCCAATTCCTCCATACACATTTTACTTTTCAGAGGAGGAAATAAGCCTTTATGGGTGTTAGTACATTTATGAGTTTAAATAAAAGCAGCTACATCTCTATTGACCATAGCTATTATGCTCCGCTTAGTGAAACGTGAAGTGCCACAAATAAAAATAGATTGACTGGAGTCAGTCTCCTTCGGTTCCAGTAATGACATCGCCAGTTCCGTCATATGTATGTTTCAGTTAATGTTCTCTGGACTTGGCAAAAAGGAAATGGAATGCTTCATGGAGCATTTTCAAAGTGTTCCAGGTAATGTGAATGTTTATTAGTGCCATGAAATTCATCTGGCAGGCAGAGCCTGGACTTCACAGCAAAGACCAGAGTGCCATTACTTTCAGATCAGACAGAAAGTGCACCCCAAACCGTGGAGCAGCTATGCAGAACCTGCCATCCATGACACCTGGACCAGGAATGAGTAGCTAAGGACATAGGCTTCTGACTTCTGGTTTCACAACAAAGTGAATACAATAGGTATTCAATAGAAGCCATATCTGGAATTTTCAATTTTTGCCTTTTTTAAATGCCATTATGTGATAATTCTCTTTTGATCATTGAGTAGAAGGTGCCTAAGGGTTTGCATGTAGGTAGGTATTGGGTATACGTGTGGAAATGGAGACTGTATTTTCATTTCCTGGCCATCCAGACCCAAATAATCACATAGAAACTATATTAATTATAACACTATTTGGCCAATGGCTCAGGCATATTCCTAGGTAGCTCTTACATCTTAAATTAACCAATTTCTATTATTTTATATTTTACCATGAGGCTCATGATTTGTTACCTCCATCTTGCTTCTTGGGTGGTTACATGACTTCTCCCTGACTCGGCCTTCTTTTCTCCTCTGTCTGTGTTTGGATTTCCTGCCTTCATATATTCTGCCCTGTCATAGGCCAAAGCAGGTTCTTTATTAACCAATGGTAATAAAACATATTCACAGCATACAGAGGGGAATCACACATCATAGGACTAGGATAGAAATTGTGTATTAAAGAAAAACAGATTTCCTTAACTTTCTTGGGCCCACTAGGAGTCCTGGTTTTGTTGCTAAATTCCAAGCCTGTTAGATAGCCTTCCTTTACATGGGTGAGGCTTGATGGAGCCGGTCCTTAACCTCAGCATGTTTCTGTGGTGTCAGCATTCTGGTACTGGAAGTGTCCCTCTTGCAGACCCTTTTCTAGTACTGCGACCTTGATGTGGAACCAGTCTCTCGAGCTCAGGTCCAGGGATCCAAAGATCACTTGGTACTGCCCTTCTTGCATTTCTGGAAAAAGGGAGGAGAAGAAGGCATATCTGAGAGGGTAGACTCACATGTAAGTGATAGTAGGTCCCTTACTGAATAGAAATAGTTATTACAACAAGGATGGCATATGGCTGGGGCTTTAGTGGCTGAAAATATGCAAATCATGTCAGCCATGGGAAAGAATATCTTCCTGCAGGTCTTGTGTGTGGCATCTGTACAGACAGACATGCAGAGGTGCTAGGTCTTGTTGTTGGTGCTAGTTCTTATCACTCTCTGCTCCCTTGATCCTCTCTGTATGTTTGCTGAAGGCAGGTGTTGGTGTATGCTGGTCTGTGAGTCACTGGGGTGACCTCTGTGCAGCAAAGGTTATGGAAAAGTTGGGGTATTTCCTTTCTCCTGAAAGGCAAATGGCTAAAGCATCCCTACTGTTATGCACTAAATGACCATAGCCTTAGAGCTTGGAAATGGATGGATTCATTGCCTCTTTTTAAAGAAATAACCTTGAGAACTCCAGAGTAAGGCCTTAAGAGGTTTTGCACTTTGGAATGACCATGTAGGCTATTTCCGGGTTAACTATCCCCCTGACTCTGAGAGGGTATCCTGTTGTGGCACAATGGGACACAATGGAATAAGACTTGGCTGAGCCATTGCTTGCAAGGGTGAACATATACAGCATGCAGTATTTTCCAGGCCAACCCAACCTTGACCATAGCACATTCTGTTTCCTAAGAGCACCAGGGGAGCATTAAATTCTGCAAGCCATGTCCTGGAAATATTGATCTTCCCCACTTAGAGAGGGTTGATGGAGTCAAGGCTATGTAACCCATGGGTGTTCCTTTCCAATTATGCTACTGAAAATGTCCATGGACCAACAGCAGGGAAATAACCCTGGGGGCTGCTAAAAAAGAAGAATCTTAAATTTATTCTTTGCCTCCTGTGATGGTTTGAATGGGAATGCCTTCATAGGCACATATGTTTGAATGCTTGGTCACCAGTTGGTGGAACTGCTTTGAGTAGGATTAGGAGGAGTGGCTTTGTAGAGGATATGTGCCATTGGGGGTGGGTTCTGAGGTTTCAAAAGCTCACACCAGGCTCAGTCTCTTGTTCTCTGCCTCCAACCTGTGAATAAGACGCAAGCTCTCACCTACTGCTGCAGTCCCCTATATGTTTGTCTGCTGCCATGATCCCCTCCATGCTGGTCATGGACTGACCCTCTGAAACTATAAGCAAATCCCGAGATTAAACGCTTTCTTTTATGAGTTGCCTTGGTCATGGTGTCTCTTCACAGCAATTGGAAAGTAACTAAGACACTTGCCAAGTCAGAATTGGTATGGGAATATAATCTTCGGTGAAACTTCCTCACCAAAAACTGACTGCCCTGCTCTACATGGTAGCTTCTGCCTTTGAGTCTCCTAGCCTCCCTGGGTTCAGAGCCAAGAACCTCAGGGCAATAGCAACAGCAGTGTTAGGTTTGAAACTCAGTGGGACAGGTTTCTGGTCCTCTGGTTCTCTGGAGGACATTGTCTTCTTGGCTTCGAGGCGGCAGTATTAATCTGTATTATGGATAGAGGCCAGCTCCATGAAAGACTCAGAGATCTCAGAAAGGACTAGAGACTGTAGGGAATGAAGCAAGTGATTTAGTAAGCCAAAAAGGAAGAGCTTCCTTGGTGTGCATGCACAGACAAAATTAGAAGGCATTTCAACAGATTTATGCTAAGGGCTAGGATGTATGGTGGGTAGTGATGGTGGCGACAAAATGATGCGCCAAGCCCTCTGGTTCCTTCTACAGTGGGAGGCTCAGGGAGGAGGAACACAAAGACTTTTTTTTTTCAATTGAATGTAAGAAGTCTCTGCCAGATCAGATGTTCAACTTTCAAACAAATGGAGGAAAAACTATAAAATGCAGTCAACTATAAAACTCTGCTTTCCCTATTTCATAAAAAGCAAGAGCCCATATGATAATCCTTCCCATGGCACATGTTAGAGACTCCTTTATGGTTTCTTTGCTGGTGGCCAACACTGCCTCACCCAGCTGAGGGCCTTGGCCATGCTGACTCCTTTTGCACTAGTTCAGTGTGTGGGTTCCAGTTCAGCAGGTCTGAGGCTGAACTGGAGCAGTTTCCCAGGAGGGCAGGCTGGCCAGTGTGGGGGAACCAAGACGGGAGACCCTCAGGATCTAAGCCTGTGCTCCTCTTCCTCCCCAGGGCACAGAGGCTTCATCACCTCACGGAGGCAATGCT
>LOEQ01009128.1:23277-34552 GCA_001685075.1 Bramus lutescens | reverse complement strand
TGCCTGCCTCAGTTTGTGCTGTGACTGAGACCCCTGTCAGGATTGTGACTTTGCCGCTGCATCCCAGTGATAAGCACAGGGCCTGGTGGTTTACCCTAGAGACATTCACTAATCATTTGAATGAACCTTGCTAAAGCCAAAACCGCCAAGGCAGAAAGTTCTGGAAAATGTCACTGGAGTGAGCTGGGCTTGGAACTCAGTGGTGCTCCGGTGCAGCTGTGTAGTCTTGGCCAAGTTCACATTCTCCTGAAATCTTTGTTTCTGCAGACGACTGTGGTGTCTGCTTCCTGGGCGGGGAGGTTAAATGAGCTCCCACATGAACGGGGCACAATCACTTTGGGGGAATGGATTGATTACAGCTGGTTTAAATGTGAAGAGGAGTTCTTTTTTTGTGTATAGTCACCCATAGCATCCCAACCCACACACATAAGCCAAAGAGACAAGAGTGAAAAATCAAATGCCACTAGTTCCATGGGCTTCGACGTGGTGACTTCTGGGGAGTTGAACCCTTTCCATTCATATTACCCTCCTCTGCCAAGGCCCTGGTCAAAGCCCCCCAGGATATTTACCTGGGTCCCTATGATCACCTTCTGATCATCTATTCTCTTGAGTACCATTTAACTTTGTTTTCAACTTAACGACCAGAATGACACTGACCAAACTTAACTCTCTTTGTGTTTATGTTGTCTGGAAGCCTTCAGTGGTGTGGCCTCTCACTCAGGAGAAAGCTGAATGCTCACAGTGGCCTAGGCCTCCGGATCCCTCCATGCCTCTGGCCTTACCTACTTCTTGCTTGCCCTGCTACCTTAGTCCTGGTAGTCCTCACGCCAAGCACCTTTATGCCTCTGCAGAGCCATCGCATTTGCCTTAACCCTCTCTCTGCTGGAAAGATTTTCTTTGCATTGCTCCCTAAAAGCTTTCACATCTTGCTTCTTGTCACTCATGAAGCTGTGTATGACCTTCCTGTTAAAGTCCCTCACCATTTATTTCCACCTTTCCCTGGGAATCCCTAGCTTATTTTAGCTCTTTCCTTGGTGTCAATGACTGTATGTTTTACATTTGACCTGTTTGCCATCTCCCATCCGCATTCGCTCAATGCCACGTGGTCAGCTCCTATCTCGTTACCTAACATGGAGAGCTGAGATATTTGTTGAACAAATGAATTATCCATGTTTTACTAGTATAGATTCTCATTTTCAAGCTTGGGTCAGAAGTCTGGTACGCAAAGATCCCAGATTTATTTAGGGGCCCTTATCCCAAGTAAATCAGCTCCTGCTGGATGGGATAAAGGAGAGGCTTGATTTCCTTGTGGACCCCTGGATGGGGAATATGCCATGGTATGGGGCTTGTATGTGGATTCAGCAGCTGTTCTCCGACTTCCTGCTTTCTGGAAGCTTTTCAATTACTCCCTCTTTCTTCTCTTCTCCTCCCACATCCTCAGTCTCTCCCTCCGCCTCTCCAGTCATCATTTACTTTGTAGCACCTTGTGAGTCCCTCACCCCCGTCCAAGATGCCCTGGGCATGAGCTGACCCACAGCTCAGAGTCATCTGCAGCCTGACTTCCCAGGACCCTCCCCTGGAGAATATCCTGATCTTTGTGGTTAAAACAAAGAACAACTCTTGCGCATACAGCAGGCTCTCATGGACCTCTCCACACCTGGCTTTGGGCTTGAGGCTTGCCATTGCTTACTGTTTCTGCGTCTTGAACAATTTATTCCTTTGAGCTTCCTTATGGGGCCTGATCAAGAATGAGAGCATGATCATGCCCATCATTACTTGTTGTAGAGCCTAATAAGCAGGCGACAGTATTGATATTGTCATAATGATGTTGTCACTGACATGATTAACTCCCTGGTTCACAGTCCTGATGAGATTATGCATCAGTGTGTATTGTCTGTGTAGATAGGTATATGTGTGTGTATGTGTGAGGAGGTGTGTGTGTGTGTGTGTGTGTGTGTGTGTGTGTGTGGTGTGTGTATGGTAGTAGGGGTGGAGACAATTAGACGTTGTCATTGTAAATTCATCAAGAAATAAATAGGTGATTTGTAGCTTCGGGCGATTAATTCTGCAGCCTTCTCCAGCATCATCTTAGTTGCAGAACAAGCATACTCTTTTGATGGATTATCATCTTTAGATATTTGGAATATAAAACAGCTCCTTGGGTTCCCTATTTTGTTATGAGAAAACAATAACAGTTTAGGATGTGATTCACAGGCAGCCTATAGCTGGGGTCAACCCTCTGGCTGTTGGTCTAGGATGTCCTTCAATGAATCATTATCAGAACAGATATTTTTAACTTCCCACAGTGCCACAGGAAGAAGGCAGACTCTAAATGTTGGGACTAGATTTGACGATGGTGGCAGTAAAAGGCTTTTGAGTTAGGGTGGCTAGTGCCTTCTGCTCCTCACGTGGCAGGTTCTCACTTAGCCTGTAAGATCTATAACCCTCCCAGGTTCCGAAACCATGCTGTCCTCTGCCTTCTACAGGCCATGAGACATCCTGCTCTCGCTGTGGGTCTAGCCTTAGGTTGCAATTCTTTTTCCATGTCACATTCAGCTCTGCTAGTCAGGGAGTTCCTGGAAGACACAAGCGAGGTTTTGGATGACTTTTCTACCTAGGCTTTGGGGCAGGAGAGGAGATGGCACTAAATGGTTTCCCAGCTTTTTGGGGCACTTGGCACATATTCTGGTTCCAAATTCTCAACAGCATCCTGCTAGAGAACTTATCCTGCCCCATACAGGAGCAAATGGAGATTCAGAAGTTAGATGTAACATGTTTCTTATTACTAGAAAGGTCACAGCTAAGATTTGAGTTCCCATCTCACTCTAAAGCTTTTGCCTGCTTCCTTTCTTTCTGATTTTTCCCTCTGTTCTTTACTTCTGGTTGAGTGAATAGGGAAGAGCACAGGACCAACCTTGTCAATTAAGGGCCCACCTGTATGGCTTCCCATTTCAGCATCATCACCCACATGCCTGTGACTCTGGGCATGCTCCTTAGTCTCCAGCTTAGTCTCTTCATTCATCAGATTCAATAATAATAGTGTTTTTGCTTTGGGGTGCAGTGTGGATTGAATGAGATGACAGGACAAAAATATCTCAGAACAGTGTCTGGTAGCTGGTAAATATGTATTGTTGCTGTTAAAATTTTCTTCTTAAGGCACATCACATGCTTTTCCTAGCTACCCGTCTTCTTTCTGGACCATGCTGCCTCTGGTATTGACTGTGAATGAAATCAGGACAATAGCTGGGGGTGTGGAAGGCAGCTGGCTCTCCTTTTATGTGGGTCTACCAGATAGCCTTGGCACACATGAATAAATGATGCATCACCCTGTGCTTTTTGTCCTTCCTCCAAGCTTCAGAGAGTAGTGGAAGATCATGATCTGATGTCTCTAGCAGTTCCTGACTGAGTAGACTATGGTTTAACATAGAGAACCAGCGTGGATCTCTGAAACTACCAGCCCCAGTTGATGTTATCACTGGAATCTTCGTTTCCCACTTGCAAAATCCCATGAGACAGTATAGCAAGGTGGTTTCAAGCAAGGCCATTGGAACCAGACCTCCTGGGTCTGAATCTTAATTGTGCCACTTGCCACCTTGGACACGTTATTTGATTTCTCTGAATTGTTTCATTACCTGTAAAACAGATAATATTATTACTAATTATATATTTAATAATGTGCTATGTTATTGTGAGAAGTAAATGACTTTAACATGAATTAAGTAGATTTGATAAGTCAGTATCTACCATATTACAAGAACTCTGTAAATGTTGATTGCTATTGAAATTATTGGTATAACTGGAAAAGAACTCAGTGAGTTTGCAGTGTGGGTAAGCCAGTCTGAAGGCCAGGGAGAGTGGAGTGGGGCAAAGCCAGTTCCTTTCCTTCTCCCACATTTATCCCACAGACAAATCATTCTATTATAAAAACGCAAGGACTGGGGTAGGGAGAGAACAAATCCAGGAGTAGCCTTTGGCCCGCAGAAATTTGATGCCTTGGGATATCTGTCACTCATCTGGTACTGTCACAACAGGAACACAACAGGGATGCTCCCTTCTGTCACTGGGGTGGCATGGCATACAGAGTTACTCTTGCTTCAAGGTATTCTTCTACCAAGTAGACAGTTATTCTGACTTTTGACTAATTTCAAACTAGTGAGGGTCATGACCTGGGCATAAGAAGGCCTAGTTGGCTGCTATCTTCTGGGCATGACTGTCTTATGGGTATATCTCCATCATTCATTCTACAGACAGGTCTCTGGGATTTTGGAAGACCCTATCTATGGAGGATTTGGTTCTCAGTCCTAGGAATTACAACCCTGAAATGCCATAATCATGAATGTTGAAATCCCAAGAGGTCACATCTCCTAAAGCCTGAAAATCTCAAAAGATCAAAATCTCCAGAATATTATTCTTAAAATAATAAATAAATAAATAAAGATGTGCTGGAAAGATGGTAAGATGATTCAGTGAGTAAATGTGCTTATTATGCAAGCCTGAATTCAATCCCCAGGTTCCATAACGGAGGGATAGAACTGACTCCTGAAAGTTGTCCTCGGGCCTCCACATGTGTGCTGTGGCATATATGTGCCTATACACACACACACACACACACACATACACACACACGCACACACCCATACGCACACACGCACACACACACACATACACACACGCACCCCCCACACGCATGCACACACCCACATGCACACACACATATACACACGCACCCCCCACAGACACATATACACACAAATATTCTGGAAAAGGAGATTCTTATAGGTACCCTCACACTTAAAAGAGGGACTGAGGAACAGAAAGGTAACTGACTATCTCAGAGACTACGTCACAATAAAATGTGCAATAATATCAGCTACACCTGAAAGCACAAAAATGCAAGTATATAATTGACAGCTGTCCAAAAGTACAAGTTAGAACTACCAACTATTAATAGGATAAACTTTAAAAAATAAACAAATGGTCAAAAATAAAATCCACGTATCACAGTGGATGATAACTATGCACACCTAGCTTTATAAACTCGGTCATCTGAAATGCCATGGCTTACAATAGTTGGGTCAAAATGCATTTGGACCATCACTCCTTAAGCAGTTGCTCAAAGAGCTAGCACCTTGAAAAATATTTTATCTTTCTTTCCTGAGTATATAAAAAGACATCTCTTCATTCATTGAGGAAATTTCAGCACACTCACGCATACACACAATGTTTCCAGAACTAACCTTGGGAGAATGCACTTTTTCAGAGTCAGCTTTTCAAAGGCAAAAAGAACTAATTAGCAACCCCATGACTCCTTACACTATGTATACATCCCGTACTGGGGTAGATGTGAGGATGAAATTCATGGCAAAGTGAATCGTAAAAAAAATGATGCTGACGATTTAGAGTACCGAGAAGGAAAAACCAAACTTGCTCCTTGTGGTGATGAAACATCTGACAGAAACAGCGAAACAGAGGAAAGGCTTACTTTGCCCTCCATTTCCGGGAAGTTACTCCACCACGGCGGGACAGGCATGGTGCCACAACTCTGTTTACATCATGGTGAACCAGGAAGCAAAAAGGGGATGCTGTCACTTTGGGTATTCTCTTCTTTTTCTCCTTTTAAGAAGGACCCTAGCCCATGGGATAGTGTCACCAATAATTCTCCCTCAGTTAATCATTTCTGTAAACAGATGTATCCAGAGGTGTGCCTCATCTGTCTGCCAGGTGGCTCCAGGTCCAGTTGATGATGAAATGTACCATCCCTCCATGTAAAAAGATATTCTATGGGTTGATTACAGGCACTTATATGGAGGTTTATAATAGTTGACCGATACCTATGCCCATTAATGAATGAAGAGACTAAGCTGGAGACTAAGGAGCATGCCCAGAGACACAGGTATGTGGGTGATGATGCTGAAATAGGAAGCCATACAGGTGGGCCCTTAGTTGACAAGGTTTATTTTGAAGTTTGCCTTTTAACAACTAGCTACTCCTTGTCTTTGAGAGCATGGTTTTTCTTGGTGAGTGTGTTCATATTCTCTTCAACATTGCCTGGTGAGGCTGTTTTTGAAATTCGTCTGCCACTTGGTATACTGTGAGCATTTCCTATTCAACGTCTCCATAGTCTGCCCTGTGCTTCGCTGTTATTTTAGCTACATGGGAATTCATTCCACATGCACTCATATGCAGGCCCCAGATTTTATGGAAACAATGCTGGTGATTGGATGAACACCCTGTGTAAGGATCTTCTCATCCTACTGCGCATGTAATTGCTTTGCAACCAGTCAGTACTTTTGCTCTCTTCTTCTTCAGACAAATGCTGCCTTAATTCCACAGAAGCTTCTGGAACTTCATCAGCTGGGAGATACATTTTCAAACTCACATTATTGCCATCCCTGTATTGTACTGCAATCCATGCACTTGTCTGGCTCCCTTTACCCGAGGCACTGGGCTGAATGGGGAAAATGTGCTTCGCTGCTAACACCTTGGAATTTCACTCTTGAGCGCCTTGGTACCCAATCTGTCATTGTGATTTGGGGATTCGGTTGAATTCTATTTTCTTCTGCAAGGTCACTCCAAACTTCAAGTAAGCATTTATTAAGTGCTTTGCTTTCTCCAGTCATGAATACACTGAAAAGTGGATACCCTCTTGAGTTTTCTGACCCAACAGGGGCATGGATTGTGAGTACTCAATAAAACTAACAGAGAAAGCTCTGAAAATGCCTTCTCTCAGGCCAGGTGAAATGTGTGTTCCTTGTTTTCTTGCTAGCTTAGTGGTAAGAGTGAGATGTATGTTTTTGACAGCGGAGTTGCTAGCCAAGAATAGGTCACCAGTGATCATGTTCTCAACATGGGGGTATTCTCGTTCCGAGTCTTTGCTAGGAAATACTATTGAGTTTATGGTTTCTTCTTTTCTTTCTTTTTCTTTCCCAGACAGGCTCTTACTATGTATTCCTTGCTGTCCTGGAATGGAACTTGCTGTGTATGCCTTATTTTGCCTCCCAAGTACTAAGATTAAAGGTGTGTGCCCCTACACCTTTTAATTTTTAATTTTTGGGTTTCCTTTTAATTTTCTCATAAAGGGCATTCTTGGAGTAAGCATGGATAGTTTGAAGGCATAGAGGCAATTGAGTAATCACACAATTGAATAGCTTCCCGTCTCTCTTATGTGCAATGAGAAAATATAACAGTCCCTTTCACATAACTCAACCTTTTATTCCTTTTGTACCTTAAAACTTTTTTGTTTTTGTTTTTGGAATTTTCAACACTCAGAATTTTAATTAAGGAGGGTGATTTTTGAGTGTTTGATCCTTAGAGATGCTGGACTTTAGGTGGGGACTTTAATCTTCCCAATTTTGACATTTGAGGTTATGGCATTTGGGATTATGACTGGCACAGCAAACACTGATTTCATAGGCTTCAAATAGCAGGAGCAGTGCTGCAGTTGGGCACAAAACCTCTTCCAGGCCTGTGTGATCACCAGAGAGAACAGTGGTTTATTAGACCAGAGGCCCAGGCTGGCTAAGAACTGATGAGATCCAGAGTTCTGTGTGTGTGTGTGTGTGTGTGTGTGTGTGTGTGTGTGCGCGCGCGCACGCATGCATGCATGCACACGTATGAGCTGTGTGTATTTGTGTGTGAGTATATGCACATTGACAGAAGTCAATATTGTCTGTCTGCTTCAATCATTCTCAACCTTACTTTTTGAGACAGAATGTGTCACTGACCTAAAAATTCATCAATTAGCTAGGCTGGCTGGTCAGTGAGCTCCAGGAAGAAGCATGTCTCTGCGCATGCTGCCATGAGGTTAAAAACATGCATTGTTACATTGGGCTTTTATGTGGGTGCTATGAATCCAAACTCAAGGCCTCGTGCTTATATGACAAAGATTTACTGACACATCTCTATAGCCCAGTGCTTCTCAACCTTCCTAATGCTGCGACCCTTTAATACAGTTCTTCATGTTGTGGTGACCCCTAACCATCAAGTTATTTTCATTGCTACTTCATAACTGTAATTTTGCTACTGTTCAGGATCACAGTGTAGATAGCTGTGTTTTCTGATAGTCTTAAGCAACACCTGCGGAAGGGTTTTTCAGTCCTGAAAGGTGTTGAGACCCACAGGTTGAGAACCGCTTCCCTAGCCCCTCAGACCTCATATTCAAACATACTTCGTTGGTAAACTCAGTGGTTGGGAATAAACCTGCTACTGATGTCTGTCACCCTCCATCACGCCACCTTCGTCTTATAAGCAGGCCTTTCCCGACAATCGACAATCTCTGTTGTTTGTGGGGATGAGAGTTACATTATCATGGCTGATGGTGCTGATGGGGGTCATCAAATAAGCCACTGATTTTGTTCTTGTTGGCTTAAATAAAGACGTAATTTGGGGAAAATAAACCTAATTTCACCCTGAGTGAGATAACAACTATGCTATTTCCCTGTGTGCTTTTGTGTGAGGAGAATCTTTTTTGTACTATGCATAGGGAGATGATGACTCCAGTCAACATCATTACCCATAATGCTAAGAATGCAGATATCTTGGCTCCATACTGAGAGTCCAGATGAGAGATGAGGACCTGCATATCTGGGGAGTCTGAACTGGATAGCAGATAGCTCCCCTTAATGCCAGAGGAGGAAGGTACTGTGGCGGACGTAAAATCCATCAGTGACTTTGCATCACATTTGTAAGTTCCTATAGTCACCCACACCCTGCCCTTGGTCCCCATGCCGCAGTCACTCATTATTTCCCAGTCAACCTTTGAATTACACTTTTCAATACACTGCCAAGGGCCTTCCCAGGTCGGTTACCTTTGTGTGGAGACGTCTGTCTTCTCAAAGGGTCTCTTTTCCTACTTCATTCCTATCTCTTTCAACAGTGGACAAAGAAAGCCCAGGGGTTTTCCCCCAGCATGAATCTGGCTGTCCTTTGAGGGCCAGTCCCCAGGTCCTCTGGCTTTGCTGTTGTTCCTAGATGTAGGACCTATTGTAGCAATAGGGAGGACTACCTAGAACCCAGTTAAAATCAGCCCAGTCTTGGGAAGTGTAAGGAAGGAGAGGCCAGTGGGCTCTGCCCAAGGAATCATCTGTTTCCAAGGTTCTTTAAATTCAGGTGACATTGGTCTTAGTTACATTCTAAGAGTTGCCTGTGATTAGGAGCTGGGGGGCAGGGAATGAGGAAGGTTCAGAGGTTAACAACGGTTAATTTGAACGTCTGAACTCCCAGTACCTGTTAGTACTTACCTTTGTTTTTTATTCACGTCTACATGAATATCCTTGTTGTGTGTGCATAAACGCGTGTGTATGAGGGAGGTGTACTTTGAATAGGTGGAACAGGAGAGAGAGCGAGCCTCGGGATTTCAGAATGGCTATGGTCTGGGGGAATACACACAAGGTGTCCACAGTTTCTGCTTGTTAGCTGGTCACAGGTATTTATCTGTTCGCTGCACCATGCATTGGTTTATCTGGCTCTATGATGGGACAGGCAGTCTGTTTTCATAGCCTGTGTCTTCTTGTGCTTGCAGAAGAGGTAGACGAGCAGTTTCCAAGGGTCATCATAGCGAGGTGGCTTCTTTCTGTTCTCTAATTTCCCAGTCCTTGACACCCTTGCTCCTCATATCACCGCAGCTCAAGAAACAAGGGTAGACTGATTCTTCACATCTCTGCTCCTGACTTCTTATTTATTCTAAAGATGCTTGTCTAATAATCCTCTTCCTATCTTTTATTATTATTATTACTATTATTATTAGTTTTCCAAAACAGTGTTTGGCTGTCCTGGAACTTGCTCTGTAGACCAGGCTGGCCTTGAACTTGCAGGGATCCACTTGCCTCTGCCTCCAAGTGCTGGGATTAAAGACCATATGTCACCACTGCCCAGCTCTTCTGTTCTCTTGATCCTTAGTACATTTCTAGTTGTTATTTTAGTCGCATTATTACGTATTTTGCTTTTTCCTGAACTGGCTAACAAATGGCATGACTAGATGATCACATCCACATTGTGCACTCACCGGTCGCTAGGATATTACAAAAGGCACCTGCTTCACATGAACTGCTCACTTGAATGAGGAGGAGCATTTGTCCTTACAGAATCAATGGGGCTTTAATGAATGACAGGAAGTCACTAAATAGAAGGGAAATCACACAGGTGAAATCTCTGAAAGAAGCGATGTCCAGCATCTTTGGGGTCTGTGGGGTAATTGCACAGTGAGGGCACAGGGCTTGTGTATAGGCAGAGAGAGAATCCTTGGAAAGAGAGTAGGGAACATTATCTGTTAGGCAGTATAGATAACCCCTGGGAGTTTCTGAGCAGAGACTGGATAAAACCAGTGGGGAGGCCCAGTGTCATGGTATGCGTCTGGCTTCATTTGTAAGGTGGATGCATGAGGGTTCTGAATTTGAGGTCAGCCTGAGCTGCATAGTGAGATCCTGTGTCTGCCTGTGTGCATGCATGCACACACACACACACACACACACACACACACACACACACTCGTGTACATACAGACGGACACACACACACACACACACAGCATGAGAGAGACCACATCAGTGGTGGTACCCTGGTGGAGGCACAGGGAGAATCCAGACTCAGCAGGAAGAACAAAGCTTCTGCTTCCAGCCATGGCCTAGGTAGGAAGTGCCTGAGTCCTGAGCAAACATAGTGACAGTAGGAGGGAAGGGGAGAAACAGATGCAAGAGGCATCAAAAAGGAAGAGGTGGCAGACTTCAGTTTGGTGACTGATTGGGTGTGGGGGCGAGGGAGTTTCTCAGCCATTCAAGGGAAACGTTCACCCTTCCCCCACCCCACAGCTACCTTCAGGCTCCCTGGTGGGAGGACAGAGTGACAAAGAGCTGGTGTGATCTGGGGCTGGAAGCATCTGTGGACAGTAAGGAAGTACAAGCAGCTGAATGTGAATGGGGAAAAATTTGAAGCACCAAACAGTTCTATTGCAAACCGCGGAAGGAAACAAGCATTTATTTTGTTTTAAAAGATCTGCTGGGAACATGGTGCCCCATCCCGTCTAGTGGCTGAATGGTACTGAAGGCATCTGCTCCCACCCACCCTTGTGCGGGGCTAGGCTTTCATGAAAAGAGGATTAAAATAGTGGCCAGAAGCAGCCATGCATGATTTTCTTTGAGTCCTTTTGGTCAATAGAGCTTGAACTTTGATTATGTATCTAAGATAGGACGTGCTGTTCTGGTAAAATACATAAACTTTCAGAGAGGTTTTTTGTTGTTTTTTTTTTTTAAAGAGAATGATAGAACAGGAAGGGTTAAAT
>LOEQ01009128.1:5326-20179 GCA_001685075.1 Bramus lutescens | reverse complement strand
TTGTGTGTTGTTATTTCGGGTGTAAAGCTAGCCGTGCGGGATGAAAAGCAGGCCTGCTCGCCTCATCACTACAAATGATACATCTTCAAATATTGTTACACTGGGGATTAGGCTTTCAGCAGTGAGTTTTGAAGGAGCACGACTCAGCTTATGTATTTATTGAGAAGAACAGAGGAGATTGCCTTGGAGGAAGAACACACCTACTGCAGTGTGGCTCACAGTTACTACTGCATGAAGCTACTGCTGCTGTTACAATGAAAGCCTTTGATGTGCAGATACAGAAAGGACTAAAACTGACTGTCACAAGGTGCCATGAACTCTCAAGGACAACTTTAGAGCTCTTCTCTCCACTGCTGTTCTCTTCACTATCTAACATATGTCTCATTCCTTGGGTCACACAAACCCCATACTGTTCCCTAGGTCCTAAACATGTCCCCTGTAGTTACACCAGCTACACAGGCAACATCTTTTCTATCCAAAGTCCGATGATATCACCACGAGGCAGGCAAAGCAAGGAGGTAGTTTCGTACCTTGGAGCTTCCATTTGCTTTTGGGTTACGCACATACTCTCCTTGTATGTGGCAACACGTTTCCTTCACCTGCATACATTATGCACATAAGTGCATGTGCCTCTCCAAACAATGCACTGAGCGACCTTCATACACCCTTAACCATCTCACTTATCTGGACAATGATATCCTTCCTGTCCTGGATACAGTCGACTGCAGACAGTTTCTGTTCAAATGTAATCCCAATTATTCATACGCCAAGTATGAAGAATAGAAGGGAAAACATCTGAATAAGCTTTCCATGAAGAAAATATGTAGCCTGATACTTTTGCAAACCTGGGAGATTCAAAGCAGGAATGGATATTTATTTTTCCCATATAAGGCTTAGTCAGGAATGTTGGTTGTAAGACCCTAATATGCACTTGTGTCTTGGTCTTCGTGGTGGAAAGAGGTTAATGATATAAACAAAAGTTCCTAAGATTTTGAGATTCAGATCTTTATTTAACTTTCCCAGAACTCCAAAGGATTATGGATACTAAAGGAAGCACCCTGGTACTTTTGCCTCATGAATATTATATTTTTTGTATATGGTGGTCTTGAATTATCTCTTGCCTGGATGGCTTTTCTCATGCAGAGATATCCTTTTTCAGGCCCAAGGGTCAGGCTAACATGCTCTAAGCTTTCTACCCACTCTCCCCAGGGTGGTATTCTAAGTAATGAGTAACCAAGTGACAGGGGCACTGACCATTTGACTGTGAATAACCAGCATAGCTGAACTAACAGGCTTTGGATGAAAGGTATCTCTAGCCTGTCAATTAATACCTCCTTAGTTAACTATTGTGTAGAGTTTGTTACTGAAGGGGAGGGGACTGTAGCTACTGCCATCCCAGGACTACATTTCAGTATTTCTGCCTAGTTTTCTATCAAGCACAGTACTGCGTTATAAAGCTGTGGGAGTTTGGGGGTTGGAAATGAAGGAAGAGAAACCAGATGAGGTGAAAGATGGATCTTCTGCTTATCTCTTGCCAGTAGCAACTTTCTCTTCCATTGTAGCACTCCAGCCTTTCCGGTGAAATGTTTTGTGTTCTCCATCTTGATCTTTGGGAACTAAGAGCTTACTAAATAGCTTCATCTATTCTGTGAGTGTTTATGGAGCATCTTGGGTGTATATCAGATACTGGGTCCTAGAGGGATAGCAATGAACCAACAGACACAAATGCATATCCAAGGAGACTCCAGTTTCTGCCCAGTGTAACACTGTGTTGTAAAGCTATGGGAGGTTGAGGATAGGATGGAGGAGCAGCAAAAACTCCCTAAGATAAAAGGGAAGGGGTTTCCTGCTTAGCTCTTCCCACCCTCAACTTTGCACCCTGAGAAGTGAGGCATTTCCCTCTGTACCTGTTGGTCTGGGTCTTGTATATCATCCAGAACTGCATACATTGTTGGCCTAATTACACGCTCTGCTACATCCTAGAGTCTCTTACCCCATTATGCTGACCATTGTAGATAATGATGCTGGATCAAATCATATTGGACTGAAAAATAACCCATTTATTTATTGTGTGTGTAGGTGTGGGTGTGGGTGCACACATGCCACAGTGTTTATGTGGCGGTCAGAAGACAACTTGCAGTAGTTCAGTTCTTGCCTTCTACTACGTGGGTTCCAGGAATTGAAACCAGGTTGTCAAACTTGAAGCAAGCTCTTTTTCCTGCTCACTCAGCCATCTTGTAGGCCTATTTTATTTCCCAGACCTTTTAGGACAGTGTTCTAAGACTTCCCTCTCTCCCACCTGCTCATGACGAGAAATATCTTTTTTCCCCAATTGCTATAACCCCCTCTGCCAAGAGGAAATGAGAGAGGCAGAACCCAAGGCTCAGCACGACACTCATTGGAGTTGCTCTGTGTTCTGACTGACACAGAGTCCTGAAGCCTCCTGCTTGGCTTCTTCCACACAGCACATCCTTTTGGAGTGGTAGGAACATGTGGACCTGAACCAACTGCATCCTGTGGGATTCGGTCAGACTCTTCCCCCCCAGATTTGTTATGTTCTTTCTTGTCTGCTAATTTATTTTCTAGTTTGAAGCCCTGAATCATGACAAATCTGGTTGGAATGCATCCTTTTGGGCTCTTGGCATTCTCTATTCTAATTGCCAACCAAATGGTGCAGGTAAGAAGTTTTTACACCAGGTCTGGTGAGGCCGGCCAGCAACTCCCATTGCTTAGGAGATTGAGGCAGGAGGATTGTGAATTCAGTCATCCCAAGCAACTTGTGAAACCCTTGCCTCAAAATAAAAACGAAAAGTGGACGGATAACACAGCCGAGTGGTAGAGTGCAATGTCCAGGGTCATCAAAGGCTTAGGTTCAATATCTGGTACTAGAAAAAAGAATTTGCTTTGCAATCCCAATGGACTGAAGCTAAAAGGGAGACTCTGTTTGTTTTGCAGCTAAGTGGGTTGGGCAAAAGTTTAATTAGTACACAAACACAGTGACCAGAGCCTGACTGAGAAAACTGGGATCCGTGGTAAGGAAGAAAGGGAGACTGAAAATTAGGCACAGCCAGCGGCTCTGATGCACGACCTTTTCTAAACTTCCAAGTAGACAGATGGATGAACAAACAAATACATTTCTTTTCTTTCCTGTTTTCTTTGTTTCTGGATGGGTACCATGGTTTCCTTTTGATTAGCCTATCTTATTGTTAAAAAACGATGACTTTTAAAGTAATTGTTAACAAAACTGTCAGTTGTTAACTTGTACACAAAGGCATGGACACTTAGGCAAAGGATTTCTAGATTTTACCTGTGCAGGAGAAACTTGCAGGGCCAGTGTGGGCCAGCCAGTGATTGGGTGAGAGCGCTGGTTGGGAGTGCCTCTTAATAGGTTCAGCTTCCTCTGTGGATCAGTTTACCCTACTTCATTATATAAAATAAATAAGTTGATGGAATAGAATAATTTTCAATCCTTGGAAATGAGATATTTTAAACTGTGAGAGATAAAATATGAATTCATTAATATCAATTCTACTGGGGAACCACTGACTTAAAAGTTATCATAGTTCTGGCAAATGTCAGATTTCAGAGGAATCTTTTCATTTCCTTAAGAGAATTAACTATCTGCAGGCACTGTAAAAAACACATGTATTTTGCAAAAGTAAAAGAAACAATAAACAATAATTTTTAGCTAATCAAAATTTTTACTGATATTATTATAGATCTAGTTAACTTTCTTATAAAAGAACTTCTAAATGGGTTCAAACAGATATTGATTGATTGGTTTCCATATATTCTTACTGCATATCATACCAACAGAAAGATCAACTTTGATGTCTGAGGATCCACTCTGGGTAAAGAGGCAGAAGCAATGATCTTCGTTGCCTTCCCACTTAGAAAGCATCTTGGTATAAGATCAGTCCTTGGTTAAGAGCAGCTGAATCACTTGCTTTCATGTTTGTGTTGAAGGTGATATGTGGGGCTGGAGAGATGGCTCAGTGGTTAAGAACACATACTACTCTTGCAGAAGAAATGCAGTCCGAGTCCCAGCACTCATCCAAGAGGATCACAAGGAACTGCAGCTCTGCCTCCGGGGAACTGATGCCCCTCCTGGCCTTTGCAGGCATTTATACTCACCTGCACATACCCACACACTCACAGATACAGCTATGCATAATTAAACATTTACAAATGGAACTTGAAAGCATATTTTTAAAAAAATGATATGTGTGATCTGCCTACCACTAAGCAAGTCATGTAGACAGATGTATATAATTTTTCAAGGCTGATGCTAGAATGACAGGGGACTTGAAGTTTGGTACCCTGGGACTGGAACACTGTTGTGAACATGTACCAACAGAGCAGCTTGCTCCTCTCTGGCCCTCAGTTTCTCACCTATATCAATGGTAGCACTATGAGTATCTATCTACTCTAAAAGATTTTTGCGAGGGTTATAGGAGATGTGGTAGGTAAGGTGTCTGATGCAGAGTGTGCACACACTAAAGCCCCAGCAAGTGGTACCCCCCAGTATTTTTGTTTTGTTGTTAATATGGATATGTGTCTCATCTAGACTGTAATAGACTCGGATTTGCACATGCCAAATCAGAGTCATGTGACAGGGTGTGTCCCTGTGTGCTTCACAGGCCTTCCTTTGGGATGCTTGGTTTTAGAAGCTTAGTTTTGAGTCTACCTTCCCGAGAGAAGATACTGCCTAAGGCTGTACCAAGGGTTACCTGGGGAAAGCTTGCTTTGCCCTGGGAGGAAGGCAGAGAGAAAGGAGCCTTAGCTGTTAACTTTCTGACACCAGATGGCCCAGTTGTCTTGAGAAATTGCAACAGGCATTTTCTAAAGGGCTCTAGCAGTGACTTTGACTTGCTTTATGGGCTCTCTATCCCTTCAAAGTTTTGTTGGGTCCTACGGCTTGAGCAGGTCTAAGTTCAGGAGGTCACCAACCATGGGTCCTGTTTACTTATAAGAAAAGGATGAGCTCTCTCTCTCTCCCAATAGTTTTGATTAGAGCCTGAGTGCTTGCAGAGGCTACTGATGGAAAAACTATTCTAACACACCAGCATGGGAAGTAGCTATAGATTTGCTCTTGATTGCCCATGTTTTCACTTCCTTATTAGGCAGCTGGCTAGGTGAGCACCACTCCCAATAAGATTGGTACTTAACACTGGCATCGTACTTTGTGTTTTTAAAAAGCTTCAAAAAAATCAATTTCTCATTAACCTGATTGACAGAGAAGTTGTGCCTCCTCTGCTGTGTTCTAAACAGGACACAGATCACTACAGATGCTCAATAAATTGTAAGTGTTTAATCCTCACCATTTCCCCACCCAAATAGGTCACGAGAATTCCTGTGCTTAGGGTGTGAGCTGCTTCCCTTCTCAACCAGTGTGCTTTCTATTATTAAATGTGCTGATATGAGGCATCCATTCCAGCCATCACTCAGTTCAGAGGGCTGGCCACGAGACTCCTTGGGTTCTCACCATGCATGCCGGTCATTTCTGAAAGGAAGGAATCTGGCAACAGATTTCCTTGAACTGCGGTTGAACAGCACCCCTCCTGGAAGGAAGAAATCTGATGAGAGGAAACAGGACCGTAGAAAGTACAGGCAGTCGGTCACAATGCTGAAATTCTCTTAAGACTATTTGCACGTGTGCAAATGTGAACGGCGCAGACAGACATGTCCTATCCAGTCTTCTAGATGGAATATTTGAACTTTGGGAATAGCAGCTTCCATAAGCAGCCATGGTGTTCGCTTTATTCCTTTGAAGTTTCCATAATGGGATCACGCAGTTTGGAGCATCAACTTGTTCAACCTCTCGGAAAATGGAACAGCAGAATAAAGAAGTACTTTGCGGGCGTCTGAGGGGACACTGCTCAATCATCCTTTCTGGCCCAGGGTTCCTTTCTCAGAAGTAGGTTAGAGGGTGGCTGAGCCGGTGATAAAACCTAATCTGGATGGGGACGGGGGAGATCCTTTTGGATAAGATGCCTGCTTAAGGCTTAGCTTCTTCAAGGGGAAATGGGCAAGTTGTACTGCAGAGACCTTTTCAGACAGCCTCTGTTGTGTGGCCTAAGCAGCCTGTGGTACAGAGTCGGGGCTGATTGTTATAGAAAGAACACTGGTAAGTGTCTGGCCGTGGAGGTCGGACCACAGAGTGGAGCGCACGCAGCATGCAGGTTTAAAACAACTGGCTTAGAATTCACCAGTGGATGGGGACACTTTGTGCATTCTGGCTTAATGCAGTTTAGATTGTATGTTACCATACAGTTGTGTGTGTTTTATCTGGTGACTGGGTCTAATCACACGTTTGAAGAGATCCAGAGACGGGATTACGAATTCTTCACTCTAGGAACCTAAGGCCTGTTCTAGATGTTGGTAATGACACTATTTCGCACTTCAGAGATGTTTTTCAGGAGAGACTTTTGGAATGATAATGAAACTACAGAGAGTCTTCTCTTCTTGAGCAGAGAGAAGAAGGAAGGGGTAGCTGGGGACAATGAGGAGAGTCAGGGGTGCTGAGTATGACTCAGAGCCTAGGTGCCTTTCTAACTCCTCCTTTGATATCATATCCACCCAGCTTTGCAAACGTTTCTAATGGCCATGTTTCTGCGCTGCATCATATGGGATAGCCATATGTATGTTGATAAATTTAGAGACTGGACTTCCCCTCCAAGTAGTTTATAGCTATTCTCTATCTCCCACACATATTCAGTTGGCATTCACTTAGCTCATAGTAGTAGATTAAAATGACCATGATCCTTGCACGCTGCCCAAGGACAAACTCCCCTGTAGCTCAGTAGCTGATCTTCTAGCCATCATTAAGTAGCCAAAATTTCATTTTGACTTTGCCACTCTCTGCCTTAAACATCCTCAGTTCTCTCCCCTTTACTTAAATACATTCCATTTAGAAAGCCTTCCTCTCCATTTTCTTTATGAAGCACAGGCCCCTGGCTTCTATTAACCACATCCTGTACTAGGCCATCATACCGGCTCCCGTGTTCGATAACTCTTGTGCTGACACTTTATATTACCTAATTATAAGACAGAGTACATAACGCAAGCTTCACAGGTATAGAGAAAGATTGGCTTCTATGAAAGTGATCATAAACCATATGGAATGCCTTATGAAGTTCTGAGCTTTTCATGAGTAAGTAATCTCCCCTGATGTGATCATGATGTTTCTAGAAATCAGAATCTCTCTTTTCACTTGCGTCCACCGAAGTCCAGTACTATGTCATCGTAGAATGTCACTAAGAGACTATTGATTAGTTGGTGGCATTCTATGTTCAGATTTCTACCATCTCCTGAATCATAACCAAGTCAGCCAGCCCTATGATGCTTTCTTGACTTTTAGATAGACAAGGAGCCCAGTGAATCGTGAATAAAATTTTCCTTAGAGTTTAGGTGGTAATTGATTGATTAGCTCTTTGATGGAGAGCATTTCTCACTACTACCGTTAAACATACAGTGTCAGCTCTCAGGAGTCTTCTCTTGAGAGGTCTGGGACAGTTTCAAGATGTTTCGCAGTAAGGAAGCTCTCCTTACACCAGAGGATACCTCGTGGCCCCAAGACTCCATCAAAGCATCTTGATACATGGGCCAGCTTGAAATGGATTGCCTCACAGAGGATCCCACAATGCTCATCACCCATGCGAAGCCTAAATGGACCAGGGTGGGATACCTCTGTGTGGCATCCTTTTCATTGTCAGTCATCAGCTGTGGGAGGAGAAGAGAAAAATTCCATGGGAAAAGTGCTATAGTCTCTGAATTTGTGTGTCCTTTCTTTTCACATCTGGTTATTGAGTGATCGCTTATATATAGCATATGGCTCACCTTATCAGTTGAAATGCAAAAGATAAAGATATGTTGGCTTAGTAGTTGTACTGAAGCTTCTTCCTGATCAGTCCTTCCTGTCTATACATTGTCTACGCTGGAACAATAGGTTTTATTTTTGGTGTGTGTGTGTGTTGTTGTTCAGATTGAAGACAATTACATCAGAAGACAAATTCCAAATGTTCCTGTTCACCCTGCTTTAATCATCTCTGATTTTACAGCTTATCTGAGATGGTTCAGGGTTACATCACATAGGAGAGCCATCCCTAAGTTCCTGTCTGCTGAAAATATATAGGCTGTTAATTTGTGACGGGGACGATACTTTCATTTCCTTCTTTTTACTTGTATTCCTTTTCAGCAGTATACAAAACTTTCTGTTGTTATTGCGCATTTAGGGTGATTCCACATGAGGAAGACTGGAGATGATGTCATGAACTGGGAAAATGTGAGATACTAAGAAAAGGAACATTTGGTTCCTGTGAAAATTAAAAAAAAATGACTTTCTGGGAATCCAAGTGTTCCTTTCAGTCTTGCAAGAGTCCTGTCATTTCCTTGCCAGTGTGGCCTTGCTTCACTACATTTACTCGGCCACCCTACCTGATGGAAAGCATCAACTGTGACATCATGACATAATTTAGCTCTGTGGCCAAGTGGTCCCTGTAAAAGAAATAGAAGCTGCCATTTGCTTATAATACCTGAAACCTCTGGGGCTCCCCTGCTATTACCACCACTATTATCGTCACTGTGTTTCCCACCAATATTCTTGAGTATCTTGTGGTAGGTAGAGAGCGCAAGAAATTACATTTCAAATGAGGTCATGCTTTTTCATCTTCTCCCTTGAAAAGGTTTCTTGAACGGAGAGTGGAGTTTTTCAAAGGAAATTCACTAAGGGCCCGATCTAGACCATGACCTTATGTAGTAGAATGGCGTTTGGCACAATGCAGGCCTGTCTTGGGCTCTGTCCCTTGGGTTTAGTGACTACACACACTACAAGGTCTTCATTACAATGCTTAGTTTCACTGCATAGATGGGATGACATTATACAACATGACCCTAAGTTAATCGAGAGTGACCCTAAAAGAAGAAAAAAAGCAAAAACAAGCATAATAGAAGTTGTACATCTAAATGAGGGTTGTGCCCCTCAAAAGTTGCAGCAGGAAAGCAAAAGCAATGCATTTAATCCTTTGGTGCTTGTCTGAGCTAAGCATTATTGCAATTTCTGATCTGAAGCTACCTTCAGGGTGTGTGCCACAACAACAACAAAAAACTATAAAATATTTATTGCATTTTTTTCTGACTAGAAATTTTATGTAAGGTACAGGAAAAGATACATAAAAATACATTTTCTGTAGTCTTAGCCCTAAGATGACCTCTGTCAAATTGATGTATATCTTTCTGGCAATTTGTGTGCCTCTGCAAATATAGATAGAATCCTACATGCATGTGTCTACTCATTGAATCGGGGCATCAATTTTTAAACCGCTGTTTAAGCTGCTTAAAATGTGTTGTGTCATCCCAGGAGATGGTTCAGTTGGGCAAGTACTTGCCATGCACTCTTGAGGACCTGGGTTTGAACCCCAGAACTCAGATAAAAAAGTTGTGCGTGACAATGCTCACCTGCAATCTTAATGCTAGGAAGATTGAGACAAGTGAATTCCTGGGAATCACTGGCCAGCAAATCTTGCCAAACTGCCAATCTCTGGGTTAGGCGAGAGACCCTTTCTCAAAAGAGAAAAGTGATTTAAACAGACACCCTATATATTGACTTTTGGCCTTCACATGCATACAAGCATGCATATACACACACACTTGCAGACACATACACATATAAATGTGTTATTGAATGTTAAGTTTTAAAAATTACTTTTATTTAATATTTTGGCATTTGTGTGAGAGTCAGAGGCAGCAGACAACTTGTAGGAGAATGTGGCCTCCTCCCACCATCTACATCTTGGGGATCAAGCTCAGGTTATCAGTCTTGATAGAAAGTGCCTTTATCCACTAAGTTTGATTTCTACTTCTTCTTCTTCTTCTTCTTCTTCTTCTTCTTCTTCTTCTTCTTCTTCTTCTTCTTCCTTTTCGAAGCAGGGTTTCACTGTAGCTTTGGAGCCTATTAGCCCAACAGTCTTTACTTGAAACATTCTGACTGATACAGATATTTTTGTATAGAAGGATAAAATTTATTTGTGAAATTAGCTAGAATCATACAGAGCCAAGTCTGAGCATTTTAATTATCAACTGGCAAACGTGTTTTATGAAAAGCAAGCAAATTCATGAGTTAAAGAATGACAAATTTGGTTTTCTTTGGTGGATCAATCTGACTTAGTGATATATCCAAGGGCAGAGGCCCATGAGTGTTTTAACCCATGGTAAATCACTGGCTTAAGAACATGGATTTCACAGGTGAACAATCTGAAGGAAAATGTGTTTCTTCAGATATAAAGCATTTGCACTTAAAGGCACATATGACCACACTATAAATCAGTTGTTAGTTTATGTCTGTGGGTGTTTCACATGCGTGTATGTCTGTATACCATGTTTGTGCCTAGTTTTCCAGGAAGTCAGAAGAAGGCATGGATTCCAGGAACTGGAGTTACAGACTGCTGTGAGATTGTCAGGTTTGTGCTGGGAGTTGAACCCAGGGCCTTTGGAAAAACTCTTAACTCTCCAGCTCCAAGAATAATACACACACACACACACACACACACACACACACACACATCTTAGTTTTGGGGCTTATATGGTGTGGTAGCCAGATAACATCTTATAGTTTTTGAAAGCTATCTTTGCTGGATCCTGAACCTCTGTTAGTTTGGTCATGTTGTTACTCTGTTAAGACTGCTCCTTAGCTCTTAAATGCTCAAGTGGGGTTAGCTCTCCTCCACTTTATGTAAATGTCTGGCATTACTTCTCTGTGGCAGTCAGAATGATGGGATGAGGGTGTGTGTGTGTGTGTGTGTGTGTGTGTGCTCACACATGCACACGTGCATATGTGTGTGCTGTAATTTCAAAAGCAGTCTTGGTTAAGTATATAACCATCATAAAAATAATAAAGTCTCAAATAATTTAAATAAAAAGCATTAGTAATTAAACACAAGAAGACAGAACTCACCAAGAAAGACCCAAGTCTTTACTTCTCATCACCAGGGTCTCTTACACCTGTGATATCTCTTTGCCATTCTCCCAGCTATTGATATCATGGAGAGAGCCTTATCAATTCACACACTGGCAGCTTCTCTGATATTCTAGATAGGGATTTACCAATAGCTATTAATAATTTGGTCTTTAATCTTGCCAACCCCCATTTTGTCTTAGAATTGATAAGGATACAGAAGTAGATGTGGATGCAGATATAGATGCAGCTGTTAACATGGATGCAGTTGTAGATTAAGCATAGATGAAGATATAAATGTAGATTTGGAGGTAGGTATGGTTATAGAGGTAGATATGAATATAGATGCAAATGCAGATGCAACTACAGATTGGAGGTGGATATGGATACAGATGCAGATGTAAGTACAGATGTGGATGTAGGTATTTGGGGCAAAAGGGAATCAGGAGCTGGGTTGGCCCTGGGATTCCTTTCGTTCAGGATGACAAATTACCCTCTCCTAATTCATCTATTCGATTTTCTGTAGATTGTCTCAACCCACTCTCTAGTTCTCAGAGCGTATTTTTATTTTTATAGAGCTTACACTTAAAGGGAATCCAAGTTTAACCAATGTTTATAGTACTATTTGATGTGGGATTTCCTTCTGTATGCAGTGATTACCATTGATAAATAAACTGCATTGGACCTATAGTAGGGCTACATGGGAACAGAACTAGTTGGGGAAAACTAAGCTGAATGCTGGGAGAAAGGAGGTGGAGTCAAGGAGAAGCCATGCAGCCCCACCAGAGACAGACACTGGTTGGAATCTTGCTGGGAAGCCACAGCCATGTGACAGTTCACAGATTACTAGAAATGGATTAAATTAAGATGTAAGATTAGCCAATACGAAGTTAGAGCTAAAGGGCCAAGCAGTGATTTAATTAATAGTTTCTGTGTGTTTATTTTGGAGCTGAGCAGCTGGGAACCAAGAAGCAGCCTCCTCCAACAACTATTATTATGTAGCAGAGAGGGTCAAAGGTTACTTTATGAATAATCTCTCATTTTATTTCCACACCATTCCCAATTTTCAGATAGTGGAACTAAGGTTCATAGGGAATCAATAGCTGAGTGCATGCCATGTTATTGATTATTGAGGAAGTATGATTTAAGTTTACAGAAACTGGGTGGCCAACATGTTTATCATATTTCTTTGCTTTACATGCGCATCTGAAATCTCTCATTTATCCATTTGATAATCTATGCAGGTGTTTAATTACTTATTGTGGCTTCCTTCCATTAAAATACAAGATCCCTGAAGGAAGAGGTTTTATAACATTGTGTTTCTAGCAACTGGAGCCTTATGTGTAATAATTTCTTATAGTTTCTCAATAATGGTTTTGTATCAGTTGATGGAGAGAGACCACCTCTTAAAAATACTGCCTTAGAGAGTTTGGTGGTGTGACTCTGGACAAAGAACTCAGTCTCTCTCTCTCTCTCTCTCTCTCTCTCTCTCTCTCACACACACACACACACACACAAATATGTGTGTGTGAGTATACTTAGAAAAGAATTTAGGTTCATACAAAAAGCAATGTAAGTGTTAACTGTTGTCATTACATGTTAAATAAATAAAGCCTCTAGGAAAGAGCAGCCAACAAAAAGCTTCATTGTCTCAGTCTTCATGGAGCTTCAAGTCTAGGGACAGTCAGGAGAGAACAACAGCATGCCCTCTACATGGGGGAGTATGAGAGGCTAGAGCAGGAGGAGAGGGCTTCGAGTGGCTGAGATCTAGTGCTGAAAGTGAAGGTTGAGTAATCACTATCCAAGTGGAGAAAAACAGGGGAGGAGAAAAGGCCAGGATGAAAGGAAAACCACATGCAAAGGCTCAGACATGGCAGCAGTGCCATGTGCAAAGCCACTGGAACACTTTTAGCTGTAAGTAATGTAAGACTTAAAAGCATTCTTAATAATGAGGAAATGTATAAGATTATTCCTAAGAACAAGTATAGATATGTGGACCTTCTGGTGATAGCTGATGTTTCAACATATCTCCAAATGCTATCTCCTATTTTACTCTGTCATCTCGCATTGTTGTTTAGGTTGGTTTCTTCTCAAGGTCCCAAGATGGATCCCACATGGTGGCATTACACTAAGATAGCCATGTATCATGCACCTATTTTGGAAAGGGGAGGAAATGTCTCCCACAATCCCAGATTTTCAACTATAGTTTTAATGCTTGGGATGCTATCATGTGCTCTTTCCTCAGCTAACCAACCTTTGACAAGAGGAGAGCAATGGTCATATTGGTTTTTACCTTTAAAATTCATCCTCTGGAGTTGAGGCCGCCCTCGGTAAGGCTTGGCTGCCTGACTAGAATAAAACAGCTTCCTTTAGGAAGGACAAGGTGGTCCTTTCTTGACATGGATCTTGACAGAGCTGCACTAGGCCTATATCAACAGGTAATCCCCTTGAAGCCAGGGGTAGGTCCACCAGCAGGTCGTATTCCCGACAGGAATAACACACAGATCGTTATGATCCAGAGAAAGAATAATAAAAAAAAAACCTCTGTATCTTCCCTTTGAACCATGCAGTTATTTAAGATGATGATGTTTCATTGCATTTACGTGGCTATGTGTGTGTGTTTTCTGTATCTATAGCCACATCATCTAACTCTATACTGATATACAATTGACCTCTTATTCCTAACCAGTTGCTCTTGTTAACTTGATGACAGGGTGAAGGAGAGTGAGAGCATGTTTGGACATTGTGGGTTGGAGTAAGATGAAGAGCAGAGAGAGCAACGTTAAGAGGTCACATGGATCTTGCATTTTCACACAAGTGTGGCCACAAGACGGGGCCTCAGCCTCACATAGCAGCCTGTGATTGCGATCTTAAATGTCTTTCCTTACTTTCTAGTAGAGAAAAGGTTAGTGATGCCTCATGTCCCCATCCTTTCTCTCGTTCCTTATCAATATGCCCGATCAGTCTACTCATCCATTAACTTTAAACTCTTTCACTCTGAATACACAGCTGAGACTTGAAACCACAGGCTGGCTCATTCCATCACAAATGCCGGCAGATATGACTTCCAGTTCTCATAAGGTGAAGAGCTGGAGGAGGTTACAGGCTGTGGCTCGAACTGGTGTCTGTGGAAACCATGCTACCATCTTACAAACCTGCTATACCAGTTTAGAGTACTGCCCATTCACCCGGACTCCACACCTCCCTGCATTACACGATCTGCACACACCTCTCCAACTTCCCATTCCTGAYGTGCAGCTTTGCTTTCTTTGACTAGGTCACTAGAACTCCAAAGTCTGCATCCCTGTTCAGTTGCACCTTCCTCTGGTCCCAAGTCCTGGTAACACACCAGGAATTGGCATGTCTCTCCATTCTTTTTTAATTCCTCCTTCTGAAGGCAGGAGGACAAGGAAGATATGGATAATCTTTTGGACTATTTCTTCTTTATCAGTTGCAGTATAACCTTGTGTTCTTGACTCTCCCCTTTGCACAACACACTGAAGAGTTCAGTCCCAGTCATGCCTGACCTCAGGATGCAGAGATGTCACTAACACCATAGGTTTCTGAATTTTGTTCTACCCTCTACACGTCTGTCTATTACTGAGTGTAACTGGTGGACATTTCCAAGGGGGTGAGCTGGGGTGACAAGTACAACTGGCTTACAGACCCAAGCTTCATCACTTATGCAGACCCCATGACCTGGTGATGTAGGAGGGTCTTCTGTCTATGTGTTACTTTCATTGGTCAAATAAAGAAACTGCCTTGGCCTTTTGATAGGCCAGCCCTTTGGTGGGTGGAGTAGACAGAACAGGATTGTGGGAGAAAGAAAGCAGAGTCAGGCAGACGATTGAAGCTCTGGCCCAAGATGGATGTGGGTTAGAATCTTCCCGGTAAGCCACGAC
>LOEQ01009127.1:70925-85886 GCA_001685075.1 Bramus lutescens | reverse complement strand
CAGATGAAGGTTCTATGGTGATATGCAAGATATTCATCAGTGCAGCTATAGGATGGGGCCAGATGATGCGCCCTCTCCTCAGCTGCTCAAGGAACAAGCTGGGGACCTCTCCTTGACAACTGGGATCCCCTCTAGAGTCAAGACTCTTGTCAACACTAAAATGGCTCCCTTAATTAAGATATCTACTCCCCTGCTCCCATATCTACCCTTCTCCATCCCAACAGTCCCATTCCCCCAAGCTCTCCCCACCCTCCCCTTCTATTTACCTTATTCTCCGGTGGGCAAAAGATTAACAGCAAAGTATGGAATGGTCATTTGTCTTGGCACCAGTTTGCCTCAGCTGCCTTTGCTCAGTGGTCTTGATCAACAGAGACCCCTTTACAAAGGCGTCCTTCATCAGCCAGTGGGGCTGGGGAGAGAAGGGATGCTATAAAATGAGCAGTCTTTGGATCAGAAGGATGTAGACTTGAGCAGGAATGTCATCCATTTCTAATCTTCCGCCCTTGAGCAAATGTTAGTTTACTGAGCCTCATTTATAAGAAGAGTCTTACAATAAACTCCACCGGACTTAGTGGCTAAAACCATCCAAAATGGAAACGTGTCACCAAACTGTAGCAGATTCACTTTCTTGTCCTTCCTTTTTGCTTCTGGTAGTTTCTTTTGTTTCCTTTAGACACGGTTGTAAATTAGCTATTTAAATATTCCCCCCCTTTTTTAATATCAGCAGATTCTCCCCTCTGAAGTTTACAGAAAAATCATGATAACCCCTGCCAACTCTCTCCTGATCAATTCACATGTCTGACTGGGAAGTCCAGAAGAAGTTTGCATTCTTGCTTTCATGAGACCAAATCCTTCCCTGCCTAATTGCTTTCATTTCTTTCGATTTATTAATTTGTATTCACTACCTCAAACCACGCAAATTCATCTGTTATGCTGTTTGCATTCATTTAACTTCAAGGACTCAGCCTGAGCAAACAATGTCTCTATGAACAGCAACTATCTAATAAAGTAAAACAAAATAGACCCTTGCCCTTGCCCAGGAAACACAGCTCTTTGCATCTGTAACTCAAAATTTTCTACATGCTTTGTGTGTTCACCCATGACCCTGCTGATTCTCCTATTTCGTGTGTCAGTTCTTATAGTCATAGAAACAACTGGGATATTAAACAATTATTCTGGTGCTGGGACTAAATCTCTGCATTTTGAGATGGATTTGATTAATATGATCTAATAAATTTTAAAAAAAGTTTTGATTTTCAAGTTCATTAATATAATTATGACATTTCCCCTTCCCTCTCCTTCCTTCAAGAACTCCATATGATCCTCCCCACTTTCTTTCAGATTCATGGTCTCATATATTTTTAATTATTTTTCTATATTTTGCTTAATGTGTATAGTGATTTGCCTGCATGTTTCATGTGTAGTGTACCACAGACACACAGTTAATTCTTATTTGAATGCAGCAACAGTTAGGTTACCTCTTAGACACAAGTGCTTGCCCTGAACTTAATGTGAACATGTCTGGTTATTGTTTTTCCCTTATTATTATATTGTTGAAAGGCAAGATCATTTCCCTATTTAGTTTGTACTTGGTGCTAGGCACATGACCTTATGTAAGTCATTCCGTGTCTTATCACCACAGTCTACTGACCCACAGCATTGAATGAGTTCAGGCTGCTGCCAAGAACTACATGTCGCAGGTAGAGGGTAAATCAGTAGCTACCTAAAAATCACCTGCTAAAAATAAAGTGGCTGTCTTCACCATCCTCAACAAACTTCACAGAGAAAGCAATATGTAGGAAATGGAGATTTAAAGAAAGAAAACATCAGTTAGAATCTTAGCTAGAAAACAAACTACTTTCCCATTATAGAAATGACAAACTTCTATTGTCTATTGACTCTAGCAATGCTCTAGGAGAAGGTATTAATATGTAGAAATGTGCTGACGACAGCCATCCATGAGCATTGCTCCTATTCTGCACACACAGATAAATAATGGATTAGGAGGGCAGGGAGGGCCCGCGTTAATGCAAAGTGCTGTGAATGAATGTATGGCGAGTGTAGAATCACTTCCCTGGGACTGAAGATGCACACGATATTGAAAGCAAAGATATTGAAGTAGAACTCCCCGGGACCTTCTAATAAGGAACCATTCCTAGTTGCCTGAAGTTTTCTAGAAAGGGAAAATCCTGCAGGAAAATAACCTGTAAAGTGAAGTGACTTTCAAAGTCAACTATGATGAAGTCTTACATCTACTTAACTGAGTGATACAAAGACTTCTGCTGTATCAAAACTAAATAAAAGTGATATAATTATATCAAAATGATGTAAGCATCCATTTTTATTAGTTTCCTGGCTACAACCATAAAAAGTAATCTTTCTTTGCTTACTTCAACTTTTATAGTGGTGACAAATTTAGATCATAATTAACTCAACTGAAAGCCTTTCTTTTGAATTCTCCCCATTTCTAGTTGAAGAACCTTGGGATTCGCAGAGTCCACTTGGGTACTTACTGCAGACTCTCACACAGGTTCTAGCTACATGATGGACTATTAAACGCCTAATGCTGAGCTCTGTTGCCTACAACAGCTGTCTCCAAAGAGCCCACCACTATCTCACCGCCATCTACAGGAAACCAGCAAAAAATCTGACGTTAGAAAGTGGTGTCCAAGGATCTGCCTGTAGTTCTTCCACTTGGGACATGGGGAGTGGGGAGAAATCTGACCTGAACTCATCTAAATATGAATACATATGGCAGATCGAGGCCACCATTGCTCTTCGATCTAGCCTCTCACATAGTCCTTGTGTATTCCATTCAGACACAGTACCTTAATGAGGAAGCCTTTTCTCATGCCCGCTACATGTTCTATTACTCCATTTTCTTAGTAAATTATTTCATTACTATAAAATTGCCAAAATAGTTTAGTGTTGTTCTTTACACTGAGTAAATATAGTAATATCTCTATTAACTGACTATGTCATAATGGGGGTTTAAATGAGACATGCCCTCCATAGACTCATGCATTTGAACAATTGGCCCCAGTTGGTGGTGCCTTTTGAAACAAGGTATGGGAAAGCGCAGCCTTGGTGGAGGAACTGTGTCACAGGGGTGGGGGAGGGTTAGTTTTGGAAGTCTGTGTCCTTGCCTCACTTACACTTGGAAATTGCTTTTTGTTTTCTGTTTATGGACAAAGATGTGGACTTTCCACTTCCTGTTCCAGCTGCCTGCTGCCATGACTTCTCTGCCACTATGAATTCTCTCTCTGGAAATGTAATTTTGCTAACTAATTAAATTAATTAGATTTTTTTCCTTCTATTGGTCATGGTATTTAATCATAGCAACTGAAAAGTTGCTAAACTAATCAGGATCTGTAAACTTGATTCATATCAAAACCCACACATTTTAAGTATGGCTTCTGAGGACACTTAGTGGACTCCTGATCTCCTGATATAGTCCCTGTGGGCCAAGTGTCAGTGTAAGGCTATGCCTAAGTTAAGCTGGTTCACATTCATGTACCTGCATCAGTGTACACATGTCTCATTTCTTAAGCAATTCCATTAAAAAATCAACTGTAGAGTGCTAAGCAGAATTTCCCCCAAATGTCTTCATCTCTAATCAGATGTCAGTTACACTTAGACAACTAAACAGCAAACAAATTAACATTCAAAATATCCCTAAACAAAATTAATGGCTTACAATGCAGCTCAGAAAAATATGAAAATGTGAAGAAAAGGAAAGAATATTTCATCATTTTCCTCTTGACCCTGGCACTTGACCCTCACGACTGATGGCAAGTAAGGAAGAAGAAAATAATTCCGCTATTTTTGTCCTTTTGTTAAGTGACCTCACTTAAGCCACTTCTAGACATGTACTCAATGGACTCTCACACACTACAAAGATACCTGGATGTCCATGTTACTGCAACACTATTTATGACTGTGAACTTATGGAATCAGCCTAAGTGTCCATCATAAGATGAATGGATAAAGAATATATGCCATATATACACAGTGGAGTTATATTCAGTCATAAGGATGAATGAAATTATGCCTTTTGTTGACTAGTGGTTGCAAACATATATCATCATGTTAATGGAAATAAATCAAATGAAGAAAAAGGAGCAGTGAATATTCCTCTCAGTGATATGTAATAGAATTATATGTATATATATACATATATATTATACACGCATATACATATATACACACTCAGAGTGTTTTATGAGCATAGTCGACATAAAAGCAGAAGGAAGAATTAGGAAAATAGGAACAAACTAAAGGTGGACGTAAAGGTAAAAAACAGAAGGGCAAATATGCTCAAATTCCATGACATACTGGTCCAGAACTGAAGTGTGAAACTATGTGCAATGAACACCCACCAGTCAAAATAAAACACAAGGGTCTGACAAGCTCATATCTGCCTAGACCTAGACTGCTGATTTCTTCAGTTTATTTTTTATTCGCTATGTGTCACTGTCAACTGACAGACTGAAAATTTCTTTTCGTGTTGCTCACCTTTTGTACAATGCAAGAGCCTGTAAGGTACACAGAAGCCATAGACATGAACAGTAGTATATCTTAACCAATTATCCTCAGATCTGCAATCTGAGGAACACTCCATGCTAATTCCCTTGTAGCTCATACCTTCTCTTTTTCCTCTGGGATCACCAGTGCTTTCATTCTTTCATAACTCATCATCTTTGCCCTGTTGTCTGTACTCTTGCCTGACCAGGGAGAAGGTGGCCTCTGGGGAGCCTGTTATATAATGGCAGGATGTATACAGGTTCCATGGGCAACAAAGTTTGTGCAAAGGTGAGTATATGATGTGATGCTTTTCTAAACTCCTGCTTAGAATTCTTAGTTTAATCAACAAATTTTCAAAGTGAGAAATTCAATGCACAACATCTCGTTTTCTAAATTTATTAAATTACACTTTTAACGCACACACACACACACACACACACACACACACACACACACACACACTCATCAACCAATTCCATTCCTGTCTGAAATGGTTCTCAAGTGCATGAAGAAATCCTTATAGCGACTAATAATTTACATTTTAAACTATTAACAAATTAATGAATACTTAAGTTTTATTTTAATTACTAACAACATTGTGCATTTTTAAATAGTTGTTCCTATGACTCTTGGGCATGGGCTGGTGACCTGAGTTGATCCCTGTGTCCCACCAGGTGGCAGGAGAGAATTTAACCTCCTAGTTCCCAGGAGTAAATATGACTTTCACACGCACGCATGTATACACTCACACAAATTCCTAAAAATAAACTAATTGGTTGTTCCTATCTTTTCCGCACAACAATAAAGATGTGATCTTAAACTGTAGCCATAAATGAGATCTAGTTCCATGTGCACAAAATAAATAAATAAACTAATAAATAAGTAAATTTAAGGTATTTTTTGCATTTTTGTTTTGAGATGGGGCTTTAGATATATTATCCCAGCTGGTCTTGAACTCCTGAGCTCAGGCAATCCTCTTGGAGGAGGAGTGGAGACAACTTCCCAAATAGCCGGGGTGGAAACCCTTCACCATGACCAGTTCAGATTTATTTACTATGAATTCCACTGTTAAGTATTATAGAAATTCAATTAATTAAGAGAATAATTATCCATCTTACTCTCACATCTCAATAATAGTGACAGAAAATCAAACAAAATGATTCTTTTCTCCTATTCAGGAAAGAATATATCAAAATGCAGTTTTATTTGAAATATGAGAAGGTATTTATTGCTTTATGATCAGACAATATTTTATCTAAGTATTAGAAACAGTTATTAATTTTTGTATCAAGGGAAGAGAGTAAAATTATGAGGAAACAGAGGATTCTTAATTAAGCAGTTTACATCAGACTTTTGATTATGATGAACTAACTTAAAAAGTATTCAAATGTCACTGAAAATAACTAACAAAATAAGAAAATGCTGTGTCTGTCTGTCTGTCCATCCATACATGATCTTTCTATATTTCTCTGTGTTATCAATATATCCATGCATTTGTCTGCCTGACCCTCTCCCATTCTGCTCTAAGCTGCCTATCACCTATCTCTATCCACACATCTATCTGAAGACACAGAGAACTACATGGCCAAATAGGAACCTGAAGGCCTAGGTCTCAAAGAACTGGAATCATAGGATAGCTTTCTTCCTTTCTTTTTTAATTGGGAAAGGTTTTTACTGTAGGTAAGAGAGAGAATATCCAGAGGCATTGGTGGGGAGTGGGGGTCTACCAAGGCTACCTCTCAGGGACAAGGAAGAGCAGAGAGAAGAGACAGAAAGAGGAAGAAACCGACAACTCCTAAGGCTATCTCTAGAGAGCAGAGAAGACAGCCATAGGGTCTTGATTATAATGTGCAGCCTCTCTGTCCTCACATTGCTATTTTCCCCAACTGTGGGTCCAAAGTCCGTGAGCTCCCAGTAGCTCAGGTCTGTTGTTTCTGTGGGTTTCCCCATCATGTCTTGACCCCTTTACTCATATTCTTTGTTCTTTCTCTGTTTCTATGACTGGACTCCAGGAGCTAGACCCAGTGCTTAGCTGTGGATCTCTGCATCTGCTTCTATCAGTTACTGGATGAAGGTTCCATGATAATAATTAAGATAGTCATCAACCTGCTTACAGGGGAAGGGCAATTAAGGCATCTTTTCTACTATTGCTTAGATTCTTAGCTGGGGTCATCCTTGCGGATTCCTGGGAATTGAGATATCTCAATAGCGGGAACCATTATGGGGTTAATAAGAAAACAGGCACCAGCGAAATTCCCAAAAAATATACAGTTGATTCTTGATGTGACTGTGACCAAACTCAAGGTTCCAGATTCTTAGGCAATTGTATCAAGCCAGTAAGTGTTGCCTAGGCCTGTTCTAACAAGCTGTTTTACATCTGATGTTTAAGAAAATGGACATGTGTTCTCTCACAGCTCTGAAGAAAAGAGTGTAAGGTAAAGGTATTGAGAGTAAGGCTATTCCTAATGTGCTCTGAGAGATACAACTCTCTTCTGTATGGCTTCTGTTCACAGCGATGCTTCCTTTTGGCTCTCACAATAGTGTTCACTTTGGTGCTCAGAACAATGCTCCCTTTTGGTGCTCAGAATTGTGCTCCCTTTTGGTGCTCACAATGGTGTTCGCTTTCCGTGCTCACAATGGTACTCCCTTCTGGTGCTCCTTCTTGGTGTTCACATCCTTCTCTGTTTTCTCTGTGTTGCTCTTCCCAGTCCGTTCTCTCTTCTCTTCTAATCTCTCTGTGTGTATGTCTTCACCCCTGTCTCTTATTACTTGTAATGACATGAAGAGGTAGTTTAAGAAAGCCAGTGCTTAGCCTCTAATCTCTTCATCTTAATTCCTTAACCATGGTCAAATAAACACTTTCTGGCAAATAACACTCAACTGGGGACTTAGGAATAAAGCCTTTGGAGAATCATGTTTTTTCATTCAACCATAAAAATCCTAAGAAGATAATAAAAACAACATCACACATGAACACATCTAAGAATGGAATCTCTGAAGAAAAATGACAATGTATTTCTTACATGGAAATGAAGACCCCATCTTCTTCAAAAGACTGTGCTGTGAAATTAAAAGGACTCTATGCACTATGAGGGAGAAAGATTTTGAGACAAAGGACTTACAATCAGAATGCAGAGAGAAACAAGAACTCTTGAAAACTAGCGGGAAAGGAGAGAAGCCATCAAAAAAGGGGGTGGTTGTAAAGGTTTGAGCAGGAATCTCACACAGAAAATGTACTCATGCTGGAAAGGTGAGCCAGCACGGAGCTGGAAGTTTCATTGCAAATGACAGATGTGTACCCACTGGCTCAAGCATCCAATGATGGTGCAAGCACTGAGACTGACAGGTGAAGCTGCTTTGGGCACACTGTGCTTGTGACTGGTGCAGCTGCTTTGGCACAAAGTGGTGCACACTCACCATTCACTGTGTGAATTAACATTTCTGCACTGAGCTCTGGTTTGATTTATTTTGGTCCAGTCTTTGTGTTTTTAATATGTTTAGTTGATGAACACTACCTGCCTATGTATATAGGGGGAAGTTTAATGTTTTTATCAACTTCCTGTATTGTTAGTAGTAGGTATAGAATGAGTACAGGTCAGGTGAGAAAATATATGGGAGTTCCTTAAAAAAAATTAAACAAAATTAATGTTTGATTAGCAATCTTGCTTCTTATGCATCCACTTTTTATAAAAGAAGTCCCATTCCATGTTGACTGGAGATCAGCCCATACAACACTGCAGTGCTCAATTGCTCCTTTACCTCCCTTCCCAATCTCTATTTCTCTCTCACACACACACACGTCCATAACGAGAGGCAGAGGAAGAGAAAGAGAGAAAGACAGGAACAGAGAGATAGAGAAAAGAGAGAGAGAGACAGATGTCAGAGATAGAGATAGAGAGAAACTCTACAAGCAATTACCTTAAAAAGTATAATTTTGTCAAGTTTTACTGAGGATCAAATACAACAAAGTTAGAAATAACCATCCAAATAGAATAAATACATTATTATTGTCAAGAACTGAAATAAATAAAGTGTTATTTAGAATAAAAACAAGGACCTCTCTCTATAGATATATATGTATATGTGTGTCCATATATATATCACTAATATTCAATATAAATGAATCATAGACACTTTATATATAAAATAACATAATACACTCAATATCTACATAACGATCAAACCAGGTAAAAAATCTCATAATGGGTTAGAAGTTAAAATATTGTTTTCCTTGGATGACGAGTACAAGTGAAATGGAGCATGAGGAAGACTTTGGAGAGCTCTTAAAATGAACATAACAACATAATTTTTAAAATTGAATTTCTGGAGGTTGCTCCAACACCCACATCCCATGGATTAAACCCTGTAAGCTACAAATCTCACTCTGACTTCAAACCCTCTCACCTGCCACCCCACAACAACAGAGGAATTGTGAAACACAGGAAGCAAATACACAGAGAGAACCAAGAGGTGAGTGACTACCCACCCGCTGGGGCACCCCACTCTCTAGGCCCTCCATAATGGGGCAAAACCCCAGGCTCCTCCCCCCACCTGCCTCAGGTTCTCTAACCAGCCAGCAGGTAAGCTTCCTTCACATAGGCTGCTCCCACATTCCCACCCCACTGATTGGACACTGCAAGCTACAAGTCGCACTCCAGCCCCAAACTCTTTTACCCCCACCCCTAAAACCTTAGAGGAACTCTGAAACACATGCTGTTACTACACAGAGAGGATCAAGAAAGGAACTCTGAAGCACAAGCTGTGACTGCACAGAATGGACCAAGAGAGCAGACCAAGAGAGTCCTCAGTGGCTCCCTGAGACACAGACGGTGACAGTAGAGAGCAGGCCAAAGACACAGACAGCCATTGCAAGGATTTGACCAAGAGGCAAAGACACTGCTGACACCAATTAGAGGAAGAGATAAATAGGCACCAATGCAAGAATTCATTCAATACCTAAAAAGCAACATGGTAACACCAGGATCCAATGGTCACACAACAGAAAGACTTGATCATCCTAACACAGAAGAAACAGAAGAAAACGATTTTAAACTTAACTTTATGGATGATGGAGACCTTTAAAGAGGAAATGAAAAACTTCCCTTAAAGAAATGGAGGAAAAGACAAACAAAAAATTGGAAGAAATCAATAAATTTATCAAAGAAAACCAAGAAAAAAAATCAAACAGGTGAAGCAAACAGTTCAAGACTTGGAGACTGAAATAGAGGCAATAAAGAAAACACAAACTGAGGGAATTCTGGATATGGAAAATCTGAGTAAATGAATGGGGACTACAGAGGAAAACATAACCAATAGAATACAAAGGCTGGAAGAGAGAATCTCAGGTGTTGAAGATACTATAGAGGAAACAGAGTCATCAGTCAAAGAAAACATGAAATCCAAAAATTATTAACACAAAACATTCAGGAAATCCAGGACACCATGAAAAGACCAACCTACGAATAATAGGGCTAGAAGAAGGAGAACTTCAGCTCAAAGATGCAAAAAATATATTCAACAAAGTCATAGAAGAAAACTTTCCCAACCTAAAGAAGAATATCCCTATGAAGGTGCAAAAAGCTTACAGAACTCCAAATAGGCTGGACCAATAATAAAGTCCTCTCACTATATAATAATCAGAACGCAAAACATGTAGAAGAAAGCATATTAAGAGCTTCAAAAATATGAATGCAGAACTATCAGAATCACTCCCGACTTTTCAATGGAAAATATGAAAACCAGAAGGTCCTGGATAGATGTGCTGCAGACACTAAGAGACCACAGATGCAAGCCGACTAGTATACCCAACAAAGCTTTCGATCAACATGATGGAGAAAACAAGATATTCCATGACAAAACCAGATTTAAACAATACTTATCCACAAATCCAGCTTTACAAAAAGTACTAGAAGGAAAGCGCCAAATCAAGGAAGCTAATTTCACCCACAAAAAACACAGGCAACAGATAACCTCACACCAGCAAACTCCAAAGATGGGAAATATACAAACACTACCTCTGAAGCATAACAGGAATTAACAATCATTGATATTAATCTATTTTAACATCAATGAACTCAATTCACCTATAAAAAGACAAGAGTCTAAGAGAATGGATGTAAAAACAGAATCCATCCTTCTGCTGTATACAAGAAACACATCTCAACCACAAAGACAGACATTACCTCAGAGTAAAGTGTTGGGAAAAAATTTTCCAATCAAATGGACCTAAGAAACAAGCAGGTGTGGCTATCCTAATATCTAACAAAATAGATTTTAAACTAAAATCAACCAGAAGAGAGAGAGAAGGACATGTTATATTCATAACAAGAACAATCCATCAAGATGAAATCTCAATCCTGAGCATTTATGCCACAAATACAAGTGTACCCACATATGTGTAAGAAACATAACTAAAGCTTAAATTGCACATCAACTCCCACACATTAATAGTAGGAGACTCAACACCCCACTATCCACAATGGGCAGGTCAACCAGACAGAAACTTAACAGAGAAATAAGAGAACTAACAGATGTCATGACTCAAATAGGTTTAACAGGCATCTATAGAACATTTCACCCAAAAACAAAAGCATATACCTTCTTCTCAGCACCTCATGGAATCTTCTCTAAAACTGTATACAAAAAAAAATGCAAAAACCCCCCGTATCTTATTGGACCACCATGGTTTAAAGGTATAATTTAACAACAACAACAACAACAACATTACTCTCAGAAAGTCTACAAATTCATGGAAATTGAACAGTGCTCAATTGAACCACCCCTGGATCAAGGAAGGAATAAAGAAAGAAATTAAAGAGTTCCTAGAATTCAATAAAAATGAAGGCACAAAGCACTCAAACCTATGGGACACTATGAAAGCAGTGCTAAGAGGAAAGTTCATAGCATTAAGTGCTTACATAAAGAAAGTGGAGAAATGTAGCATGCTTAATAAAAGCTCACAGTCAGAAATAGACAAAAAAAAGGGAATAACGTGTGCCGATTAGTTTGTTGCTGACACAAGCTGAGGTCATCTGGAAAAGGGACTCTCAACTGAGAAAATGCCTCCATTTATAGGCAAGTCTGGGGGAAAGTTTTTGATTATTGATTGATGTGGAAGGACCAAGCCCACTATGGATGGTGCCATCCCCAGGCTAGTGGTCCTAGACTGTATAAGAAAGCAGGCTGAGCAAACCTTACCGAGGAAGCATGTAAGCAGTATTCCTCCATGATCTCTTCTTCAGTTCCTGACTTCCCTTCATCATAGACTGTGATCAGAACATATATGTCTAATAAAATCCGAAAGTCCCCTCACCCCCGTCCCCACCCAAGTTACTTATCACAGCAATAAATATAAAAAAGGACACAGCCCAAAATAAACATTAGCAGAAGAATGGATATACCAATTACAATGTTTGCAACAAGTAGAATATTACCCAGCAGGCTAAAGTACAACTGTTCATGGCAGCCACTTGTCAGATACGGCAAGCAACAGAAGACCAGAAGGGTAACCCTACATGGCTCAGTTCACACAAAGCTCTACAATGAATCTAATGTGAAAGGTTTCCAGAAGACTGGCATAACAGGAGTTTTGTGAGAGATGGAGTCTACGTTATCTCAGGAGCGTGGCTCGTGTGTATGCATTCATTTGTCAGTCACGTAAAGTTTAAAACTTGTGAATTTGCCTCCCCAAACCTGTGAAATTAAAATAATAATGTTAGCTGAAATGGTGCACCTTCTTACAATGTTCTGGCCAGAACTTAAATTAAGAATTCCAAAAAAACCATATCAACTACTCAGAGACTATTTGCAATTATACCGGACAGTAATCTTGAAACTTAACCATCATTTTACTTTTACAGGATACCATAGAAAAAAACATCACCCCCATGACAGCTGGAAGCAATTCTAGAAGATGCTGTCCCATCTCCAAACAAAGTTTGTCCTCAGGGTTAGAGACATCAATTAGAGGTTGATTATAACTGGTATAGGGTTGGGGTCTGGGGTGTCAATTTTGTTGGCTCAAGGATCTCCTAAATTAAAGGAAAGGGAATAAAAGGGGATATAAATATGATAAGATAAAAAGGTAGATCATTCAATCAATCTACTTTTTAAAAGCAACTATTAATTTTAAATGTTTTACATTGGTTTCACTTTTGTATATTGTATACAAATTTTGTATATTGATACAAATTTGAGATTTTGTTGAAAGATAGTGTACATACATTTCCAATATTGTTCAAGGAATTTTACCTATAAAGCTCATTTAACAATGTAATGCAAATTTCTAGTCCTAGAAAATTAATATTATCAACTGTTTAGGAAAAGAAAGAAATAAAGGTTAGTAGTTAATCACCTGGTATAATCAAACTTGTAGTCACATTAGGTATGTTTTCAAGATCAAACAAAGATAATTTACATTTAAGATGTTTTAATAACCTAGGAACTTTTTTTTATGACAATGAGACATGTCTGCTCCTGGCAGCACCAATTTCCTTCAGAGAAGATAATGGACACTGAAGAAACTCCACATGAAGTTTCCTTTCTTTGTGGCAAAAATAAGCCACTGGGCAAGAATATGCCCCTGCCTCGACTGCTGACATTATGCTGTCCTAATGAGAAAAGCAGGACACAAAATATCCTGCTTCACAGAAAAGTCTGTCGAATATGCTAGGCCTAAAGGCCGAAGATGGAAGCCCCAACGTTGCAGAGGAATTTTGGGTGGCTGTCCAGGCAGCCAGAAGTTTCTGTTGTTACTCACAGTTTTGGGAAGTCACTTGCTTGCACTTCCTGTTTGCTCAGTTAATATTATTTCCTTTTTGGGTCTCTGAGGGACTTGAAGATTAGATAGCTATAGTTATAGTTTTCTAGATACAGAAAACAAATTATGATAGAAAATGAATAAGGTATAAGACTTTGGACTCACCAAGATAGAATAGATAGTAAATATTTTCTCTGAATTTGCCAAATGCAAATAGACATTGTAAATGTATTTTTTGCCTGTATATACTGTATATAGTAATAGGACTTAATGTATATAGTTTTCATAAATTAGTTATAGCCTTCATTTTTATTTGAGACAAAAAGGGGAAATGTAGTGACATTTCCATTGTATTTCAATAAATAAAGACTGCCTGAGGATCTAAGAGTAAAATAGTCCCACTGCTCAGCCTTATAGATCAGGTTATGGCAACATACACCTTTAATCCCAGTAGCCACAATGACATGCACCTTTAATTCCAGTCCTAGAGAGGAATCTAAGATGGGAGGAGATAGCTCTCAGACACACAGTCTCATTCTGAGATTCTGGGAGGCAGGATCGTGATTTCAGACTGAGGTTGAGGTAAGAGCCACAGTGGAGGCTGGCTGTTTTGCTTTTCAGATCTTCAGGTTGAACCCTAATTTCCCTCTCTCTCTGAGTTTTTATTAACCATGCTTCAGAGAAATCTCACACTAGTGACTTAACAGCACCCTTGAAAGCTCTAGAACAAAAAGAAACAAACTTACCCAGGAGGAGTAGACAACAGGAAATAATCAAATTGAGGGCTGAAATCAATAAAATTGAAACAAGAAAAACAATACAAAGAATCAACAAAGCAAAGAACTGGTTCTTTGAGAAAAATCAACAAGATAGATAAACCCTTATCCAAACTAATCAAAAGGCAGAGAGAGAACATCTAATTAACAAAATCAGAAATGAAAAGGGGGAAATAACATCAGATATGAAGGAAATTCAGAGACTCATTAGGTCATACTATAAAAACTTGTACTCCACAAGTTTGGAAAATGTAAAAGAAACGAACATTTTCTGGATAGGTACCACATACTAAAATTAAATCAAGACCAGGTGAACAATTAAAAAGACCTATAACCTTCAAGAAAATAGAAGCAGTCATCAAAAAAGCCTCCCAACCAAAAACAAACAAACAAACAAACAAACAAACAAAAAACAGCATTAGATGGTTTCAGAGCAGAATACCTAAACTCCTCAAAGTGTTCCACAGAATAGAAACAGAAGGAAAATTGCCAAACTCTTTTTATGAGGTTACAGTTACCCTGATACTGAAACCACACAAAGACTCAACCAAGAAAGAGAATTACAGACCAATCTCACTCATGCACATAGATGCAAAAATACTCAATAAAATACTGGCAAACTGAATAGAAGAACACATCAAAAATTTATCCACCATGATCAAGTTAGCTTCTCCCAGAGATGCAGGAATGGTTCAACATATGAAAATCTATCAATGTAATCTACCATATACATAAACTGAAAGAAAAAAACATATGATTATCTCATTAGATGCTGAAAAATCATTCGACAAAATCCAACACCCCTTCATGATAAAGGCCTTGGAGAGATCAGGGATACAAGGAACATATCTAAGCAAAATAAAAGCAATATACAGCAAGCCAACAGCCAACATCAAATTAAAT